>CP139506.1:23713057-23918494 GCA_021014915.2 Artemisia tridentata subsp. tridentata | reverse complement strand
CGCTTCGGTCTTATCACTTAAAAATCTAGTCCACGTGTATTGATGAGTGTCTAAATACTCATCATTTTACTCCCATTTAAACTGCAAAAACAGCCAAAAACACTCAGATAACACTGCATATATCCTTGGATTGTGTTTTATATGTTTCAAGTACAAAAAGATTGAAAACAGATGAAAAACGAGCAAAGTCTGCATAATTGGCAGAATCAATCCCTGAAGTTTCATAAGTTGGCATAACTAGTCCCTGGTATCCAAAAAAAGGGAAATTCACATCTATGGCCCTTGTACTATTCAGACTTGGAAAGAAAACCCCCTTTGGTAACTTTGGGAAAGTTACATTTTCAACCCTTCAACAATTCAGAAAATTACACAAATGGTCCCTATGATTACCCTTTAAACCTTAAACTACCAAACCCATTTAATAATCTAAACCCAGTTACCACCCAACCCAGTCCACTAGGCCCATATTTAATTAAACCCGGATCCACAAACCACTCCCATTATTCAAAACAGGTTTGACTTAAGTCAAACCTGTCTCCTTCCTCACACCAGCCCGCCAAACTAATACCACCACCAGTCACCACCTTTCCCTTCCCCCCCAACACCTTTCCCTCTTCCCCTCACCTCCACTAACCCTTCCCAGCCTCCCACACCCATGCCTGCTATCAACTCGAAAAATCCCACTACACAGTTTTTTCCCGCCAATTTTGCCATTCAAAGGCTGAGATGGAATTAAGCCCATCTAACGGTTTCAAAGTGATGAGAGGAAGGTGCAAGGAAGATCCCACCTTAGTAGTATAAATAGTTTAGCTTTATAAGCCTTAACAAGAAGTTAGTTAATTAGTAAAATTTAATTTCATTTTTTTACTTCCTCAATTAGTGTAATTTTACATTTCATCAATTAATATAAGTAATTTACAGTCACTTTGATCTTATTTAAATACATCTTAGCATTAAATTTAAGTTACATCACAATTTCATGTTACTGTAATCCGTATCTATTTAATAAGCTGTTAAGAACCAATCAAAAGCTTATTATCTGTTTTCATAAGCTCATATAAGCTAAATATAGCTTAATGTGAGCTTATCTTAGTTCAAACCTGTTCTGTCCAAGAAAATCAAGAAAAAGTCAATAAGTCAACTCTGTGGTCAAAATAAGCTGTGGAGGTTGATAAGCTGGGGTAATTAAGCTGGAATGGGGTTTTCAACTTGGTATTGACAAACCAAGTGGTGGTTCTGATCTAGTTTCATTGGTCTACAAGCCCTCACAGTTGTAAGCAATTCTCAAAGTTTTTGAATTATTTTCCATTTAACTGTTCAAGTGCTTATTTAGACCTTAGTATACATCTTTTCTGCTTATTACTAGTTTGAGATCACATAGAATCTGTTTTATCAGTAGCTAAATAGTTCTTTCTTTATTTGTCTCAAAACAGTCATAAAAAGCCAAAAATAGCCAAATTAGTATAGCTTATTTAACTGCTTATTTCTGTTTTGGAAGTTGTTATATATAGTTTATATAAGTTATTTAAACCATAATATATCAGAGTCTATAGTTAGAAAAGCCATATTCAGCTCAAAACCCCAACACAGTCCCCTAAAGGACTGTTTGGTTTAACACAGTCAACTGGTCAAAACTTTAGTTACTGTAGATTTTCCATAAGCCTAGCTTTGTTCAAGCTTATTTTGGTCCATATAAGCTGTTTCTAGGATCAGATAAGTCAGATAGCTAGATTCAGCCATTTTTCATTGGCTGTGGCAAATTCAGGCTGCAAATAGCCCAAATAAGCCACATCAAGCCATAAGCTGTTTAGACCCTCAGACTTGGCACTTTTGAGTTTCTCTTAGCCTACATAGAGCATTACAAAAAGCCTAGAACTTGTGCACACTTGTGTACAAGTCGGCACACCATAAAAGACCAACAGCAGCCTATATTTCTTGATTTTCAGCTTTTTGCTGATTTTGAGTATTTTTCATTTAGCCCTCAGAAGCCCTCATAAGCTTAACTTGTGCACCAATAAGCTCACGCAGCTCACCTTTAATATAGTATTTTTTGTTTCTTTTTTAGATCACTTTTAAGCCCTCAATTAAGCTAGCAAATAGGGCAGTTTTTGCCCTATGCACTGCCTGTGCATCAGCAGACCAAGCAGTCCCTTAGCTTATTTCTGAGCTTTTAAGCTCTTAAGCCAGCTTTTTCTAGAACCCCTTGGCTTATTAGTAGTACCTCAGTCCCTTTTTGCTTTTTCTTTTAGTTTACAGCCTTTTAATAAGCTTATAGCTTATTTCTAAAAAATCCTAGTTCTAAAAAACCAAAAAAGTTAACTGTTAAGATAATCAGTTTGTTTCTAGCTTATTTGTTAAGATCTAAAAATAATTTCTAGTTTTAAAGTTGCTTAAATTTACCTAAATAATAAGTAGCAAAAAGAAAATCACCAAAAAAATAAGTTTTTAGAAAAGTGACAAAACTGGGATTCGAACCCCAGCCTCTTGACTCACACACAACATACCCAGCCAACGTGCCCTTGGGTCTTTTTCATTATTTCTTTGCACCATTTAATATCTAACTAGTAGCAGCAGTTTTAACTTGATAAGCTATTTAGCTTATTACTGCTTATCAGAAAAAGCTGTTTCCACCATTTCATTTTTCTTAGCTTTGTAATAATATAAGTTAAATTAAAAAAAAGTTTCAGAATTTATTTCATAGTTTTAGTATTTTTAATCAATTAATTAGTTTAATTAGTAATTAAATCATAATAAAAATATAAAAGTCAAAAAAATATAAATCTTTTTTACATAATTTTCTTTTGTCATTTTTAACTTTAGAAAAATATAAGTACACTTGTAGGGCTAGTTTTTCATATAACTTAGTCGTAAGCCCGTTTTTGTTAATCCCGATTCGCGTTTTTAAGTGTGCAATAGAATAATCAAGCAATAATCATATCACAATCATCAGTCACTCTAATCTCAATCCTTACACGATATAGCCCATTCAAACCTCGTTGGGACACGACCCGGGTGATCACTTGCCCGGTATTATTATGACACGTGTGCACGATACTTATATTTAATTATATATACGTTTTGCACGCATCCATTTTTGGCGCCGCTGCCGGGGAGGTTGTGTTGCGACAATATCGTTTAAATTTAAACGATTAGTGACTTGACATAAAAAATTATAAAATACAAAATATTTTTCTTTTCTTTTATATATATATATTATCATATAAAAACCAACAAAATCCAAAAACATTTTCCTTTGTAGTGTGATAAATATTAAAATACTAAATCATATAATATTCATTAACTTTGAGTATTATCATATCAAGTTCCGAAATCAAAGATTAAAACTTTTCCTCTGTATCACTTGCGAATATGGCTCATCTTTGATTGATAAACAAACTCTACGGAAGTACTAGGTAAGTCATGACATTAAATTGCCGACCGAAGAGAGATCCATTCTTCTCTCCCGCTACCCTGTGCGTTTATCTTTTGAAGAGCTACCTGACGCTCGTTGATTATTGGTTTAAGTTCTGTTGTGTTCTTGATCTCTTTTGATTGAAATATTTTTATTGATGAATGCACACTCGTTCATCTAAATCCAAAAGCCCTTTGCAAAAACTTGCATATCGTAAAAAACGTGTTAACAAAGGAGCTACCTCACCAGCCGACAAACCTTCAAGTTCCTCAACATTTAAACCCGTGGATAAAACTATGGCGGGAGACGAAGCTGTTGAAACTCGTACCATGTCGGAGTTACTTCAAGCAGCCGTTGGAGGATACGCGGAAGCTATCGTTGTTCCAGCAATAATTTCTGATAACTTTGAACTTAAAACCGGGTTGCTACAATTAGTAACTGCAAATCAGTTCTTTGGATTTGAAAGAGATGACCCCAATCACCACATTCATTGGTTCAACAAAATCACATCCTCTCTCAAATACCGGAATGTGCCTCAAGAGGCAATCAAACTAACTCTATTCCCATTTTCTCTAGACGGGTTAGCCAGAAATTGGCTCGACAAACAACCCGCCCGTTCAATTTACACATGGGAAGATTTAGTGCAGAAATTTGTGAACGAATTCTTTCCACCATCAAAAATGTCTAGCCTTAGGAATGAAATCACAAAATTCAACCAAAACTTTGACGAATCGTTTAGTGAATCATGGGACCATTTCAAAGAATTAATTCGTAAATGTCCAAATCATGGTTTTACTGAACTTTGTCAACTTGATACATTTTATAATGGCTTGAATCAATCCGATCAGGATTCTCTCAATGCAGCACCAGGTGGTTATCTTATGAATCGAACCACGAGATATGCTTTAGCCATTATCGAGACCAAATCCCAAGTACGTACTTCGCGAGGCAAACCGATTGTTTCGCAAACGAATACGTCATCTTCAAATACCTCGAGCACAGATAACAAGATTGACCGACTCACGAAGCTTATGAAAGCGCTTATTCTTTCTCAACAAAAGCCACTTCCATCACCACCAGCTCCTCCACACCAAGTCAAGGCTGTGGAAGAAAGTTGTGTCACTTGTGGTGGTCCTCATGCATATTACAATTGTACTGCCCCGATGGCAATCCATTTGAAGTTAATGCTATAGTCGGGTCTTACAACCAAGGGGTTAACCAATATCGTCCTCAAGTTGACCAAAATTCCCGTCCTTCAAATCAAATGGGACCACCAGGATTTCATCAACCCAATAATCCAAACAGATTCAATCAAAACCAAGTTAGGGGCCAAAATGTTCAAAACCAATACCAAGCCCCAACCAATCAATACCCGAACCAAGGCTACCAAGCTACCAATTTTGAAAGTCCTACTGCTCCCTCAAGTGAACTAGCTGATTACCTCAAATGGAATGAGAGTAACATGAGAGCAGTACAAAACCAAATCTCGACTTTGAAAGGTGATGTCCAAAACAACATTTCTAGACAAACTACGGAACTTAGAAATGAGCTTAGAGATGAGATTAGGACCACAAACACCAAAATGGAGCAATCTCAAAATAAAATTGAGAACATGTTATCTAGTCTTATGTGTCATATCAACCCGGCCTCAACCTCGGGAACTCTCCCGGCTAATACCATTGCCAATCAAAAAGGCGAGTTGAAAGCCGTCACCACCCGAAGTGGTAAGACGACTGATGGACCCTTAGGTCCTATGCCCCCTCCATTAGGGGAAGTGAATCAAGATACCGAGGTGATAACGGACAGGGTGCATTTTTCTAGCCCACGAAGTACCGCACACGTCCAACCTCTAGTTATCCAATCTCAAATTCCGGAACCCGATGTTCTGAAGACCAATTCTAAGCCTTCAATTCCATATCCTTCAAGGCTTAAAGAAGAGAAGCTTAAATACAACTCAAATCTGCAAATGGAGAAATTTTATCAAATCTTCAAAGAGTTGCATTTTGATCTAAGCTTCATTGATGCTCTAGTCCTTATGCCGAAATTTTCATCGATACTGAAAGGATTACTGAGCAACAAAGATAAAATGGCCGAAATGGCAAATACCCCTATCAAAGAACAATGCTCAGCGTTTCTCATGAAGAAGCTTCCCGAGAAGCTTGGAGACCCTGGCAAGTTTTTAATCCCTTGTGACTTTTGGGGATGGTTCAATGCTCAGCCTTGGCCGATCTTGGTGCAAGCATTAACCTAATGCCATTATTCGTCTGGGAAAAACTTTCTCTTCCCAAACTCACACCTACTAGCATGACCCTCGAGCTAGCAGATCATTCTATAACCCACCCATGTGGAATAGCCAAGGATGTTTATGTCAAAGTGGGGACGTTCTATTTCCCCGTTGATTTTGTGGTTGTGAAGTTTGACGTTGATCCCCGAGTTCCTTTAATTCTCGGCCGATCATTCTTAAGAACCAGCCGTGCGTTGATTGATGTTCATGGAGAAAAAATAACACTGCGATTCGATAATGAAGAAATAATATTTAACATTAATCCGAATTCCAAATCTCTAAACACCAAATACAACGTTGCCACGGTTGAACAAAATTCTAACCCCGTAATTGTTCCTAAAAGATTTGATGAAACACTCTCTCGATTCACGGTTAAAACCATTTCAAATAAACGTGAGGAGCTCAAAGCAATGAAAGTTGCTCCTGGTTCGAGCAAATGGTTTGAGAGTTGTATTGCGGGTGTTAAAAGTATTTTGGATGACGATGAAGAAGATTCGGAGGACACATCGGAAGTGGTGAAAACTGCTAGCTCTAAGAGCACACCACTTGTCCCACCTTCGGAATTTGTTTATCGTATTGAGATTGTTGATCCTGATCCGATTGTTTCCGACTCTCCCTGCCCTTCTCTCACACCGGATGAGGGAAGTGATGCCTTTTGGGACGAGGTCGATGATTTTCTTGCTAGTGTTGATGATGTTTCGACAATCATTGATGAAACTTACTTTGATCCGGAGGGGGACATTCTTTTCTTTAACAGTTTATTGAGCGATGAACCATTACCATCTCCCCCTCCGATGGACGTTAACATGGATGAACATTTAGATCCTCTGGAGCCCGAGCTCGAGGAATCTATACCTGATCTTTCTCCTTCACCATATGATTCATTTTGCTTTAATGAAGAATGGATTCTCATTGAGATACCCTCTTTTCTCCCATTCTTCACATATGGTGTGATTTCTCTTTCCCTTTTCTCCTTGGGGAATGAGGACACTATTTTTGACCCCGGTATAATTTCTAATAGTCTCTTTTATTGAAATACCGTGGTTATCTCGTCGGTGTGGAACTTTCTCTGTTCTAACACCTAGTGTGGGGGAGCTGCCCCTGCTGTTGTATACAGTCAAAAAAAAAAAAAAAAAAAAATGATGATAATAATTGTTGTGTTTCCACGCTTAGCTAGTAGTGTTCTCCTTTTTACGTTCTAAGTGTCGGCTAAATACCGGTGCTTTGAATATTGAGAGCAATATTCGATCCTAAGTGTGGGGGGGAATTCTGGCGAATTTTGTCTCATGTGTGCCTTAGTTCTCCCGTTTTTGGCTAAAATTTTAAATTTTTTCCATTTGGTCACAACAAATGGTTATCAGTCCACCATGTCTAACCCACATAAGGACTGGCTAATCCGAGAGCAAACGGCTCTGGGTAAAGATATTTCAAATCCGTTTATGGCTGACAATTTGCCAAAAATTGTATGGTATTCAACTCCCCATATCTTTTTAAAGTGAAGAGTTGGCTAGCCCGCAAGTTTATGGCTTGTGGTAAAGGCAGTGGAAAACCATAATTTGTAATCAGCTCACCAAAGATAATAACTGTATTTTATCTAAGAGTTGGCTAGTCCAGAAGCAAACGGCTTTTGGTAAAGACAAATCAAATCCGTTTACAGCTGATGATTTGCTCAAAATCATTTGGTTATCATTGTACCAAAGTATCACATACTAAAACAATTGGCTACTCCAGAAGTAATGGCTTTTGGTAAAGAGATGAAATCCATTAAATCTTCATAAAATATTGCTAGGGACTAGCAATAGTTTAGTGTGGGGGATTGATGAGTGTCTAAATACTCATCATTTTACTCCCATTTAAACTGCAAAAACAGCCAAAAACACTCAGATAACACTGCATATATCCTTGGATTGTGTTTTATATGTTTCAGGTACAAAAAGATTGAAAACAGATGAAAAACGAGCAAAGTCTACATAATTGGCAGAATCAGTCCCTGAAGTTTCATAAGTTGGCATAAATAGTCCCTGGTATCCAAAAAAAGGGAAATTCACATCTATGGCCCTCGTACTATTCAGACTTGGCAAGAAAACCCCCTTTGGTAACTTTGGGAAAGTTACATTTTCAACCCTTCAACAATTCGGAAAATTACACAAATGGTCCCTATGATTACCCTTTAAACCTTAAACTACCAAACCCATTTAATAATCTAAACCCAATTACCACCCAACCCAGTCCACTAGGCCCATATTTAATTAAACCCAGATCCACAAACCACTCCCAGTATTCAAAACAGGTTTGACTTAAGTCAAACCTGTCTCCTTCCTCACACCAGCCCGCCAAACTAATACCACCACCAGTCACCACCTTTCCCTTCCCCCCAACACCTTTCCCTCTTCCCTTCACCTCTACTAACCCTTCCCAGCCTCCCACACCCATGCCTGCTATCAACTCGCAAAATCCCACTACACAGTTTTTCCCGCCAATTTTGCCATTCAAAGGCTGAGATGGAATTAAGCCCATCCAACGGTTTCAAAGTGATGAGAGGAAGGTGCAAGGAAGATCCCACCTTAGTAGTATAAATAGTTTAGCTTTGTAAGCATTAACAAGCAGTTAGTTAATTAGTAAAATTTACTTTCATCTTTTTACTTCCTCAATTAGTGTAATTTTACATTTCATCAATTAATATAAGTAATTTACAGTCACTTTGATCTTATTTAAATACATCTTAGCATTAAATTTAAGTTACATCACAATTTCATGGTACTGTAATCCGTATCTATTTAATAAGCTGTCAAGAACCAATCAAAAGCTTATTATCTGTTTTCATAAGCTCATATAAGCTAAATATAGCTTAATGTGAGCTTATCTTAGTTCAAACCTGTTCTGTCCAAGAAAATCAAGAAAAAGTCAAGAAGTCAACTCTGTGGTCAAAATAAGCTGTGGAGGTTGATAAGCTGGGGTAATTAAGCTGGAATGGGGTTTTCAACTTGGTATTGACAAACCAAGTGGTGGTTCTGATCTAGTTTCAATGGTCTACAAGCCCTCACAGTTGTAAGCAATTCTCAAAGTTTTTGAATTATCTTCCATTTAACTGTTCAAGTGCTTATTTAGACCTTAGTATACATCTTTTCTGCTTATTACTAGTTTGAGATCACATAGAATCTGTTTTATCAGTAGCTAAATAATTCTTTCTTTATTTGTCTCAAAACAGTCATAAAAAGCCAAAAATAGCCAAATTAGTATAGCTTATTTAACTGCTTATTTCCGTTTTGGAAGTTGTTATATATAGTTTATATAAGTTAGTTAATGATTGGCACTAAACGGTCTGCTTAAATCAACCACGGATGTGGTCAAACAAAGTCAAACCAATTGAGAACACAATGCAATTAACCAAGGAGTATAGTTTTATCCCCGGGTCGTTTAAGTCCCAGCGAGATGTGAATTTGTGTTTGAAAACGGATTGTGATCAAGTGTTTATGAACAGAAAAGGGTATTATGGTTTTGCTTACACTAATGAGACAAGAAAATAGCTTTAACCAAGCTATATAAACAAGAACTGAAAACCAAATTACTTAAAAACGTATAAAAACCTAAAACCGTACGTTTAAATTTAAATAAACGTAAACGTACGAAAATAAAAAGTGAGATTTAAGAAATAAAAAGCCTACGGATATGAAATTTATATTTTTACAGTCCTAATAATAAAAGAAAATTTATTGGAAAAAGAAAATTATTTATTTAACTTATTAATTAATTATTATTAATTAAAAACTATTTATTAATTATTTAAACTAATTAAGATTCTAATAAATACTAAAAGATCAAACAAAAATCTGAAAATTTTTATATAAATACTATAAGGTAATAAAAAGTTAAGAAAATTAAAAAAATGAAAATTACTTAATTGAAATTTAAAAAGATAAATTCTATTAAATAGAAGCTATCACTATATTTCTAATTCGTTTGATTTTAAGTCCTAAAAATATTTTTATATTTTTCCTAGATTAAAAATGACAAAAGAAAATTATGAAAATTGGAATTATATTTTTTTTGATTATTTTTCTATTTATTATGATTAAATTACTATTTTAAACTAATTAAAAGATTAAAAATATTAAAACTATGAAATAAATTCTGAAACTTTTTTGTGAAATACTTTAAGCTAATACTAAGCTATGAAAATTATCAAAATAGCCTCAGCTTAATCAGATAAGCTGATAAAAAGCTAAAAAGGAAATAAGCTTAATCGGACTGACAAGTATATAAATAAGTAAGGAAAACTATAACACTAAGAATAGTCTAGCCCAGATGGTGCGCGTGTTCGTCTTGGTTTTGACCAAGTCAACTCTAGAGTCCCAGGTTCGAGTCTAGCTAGTGTCACTTTTCTTTTTAATTTTTTTCTTGGACTTTTATCTATTGGAACTTACTAAGTAGCTTATTGAGAGTATTTTTTATAACTAGCACGATTTGTGAATCTCAAAGGATAAGCTAGAAATGAGAGCTTATGGACTGCAGTTAGCTTTTAAAACTTTTTAAGAAACTACAATCAATCAAACAAGCTAGAATCTAATTAAGAAGCTATGAGCTTGTGAACTAAGCATTTTTGAACTGTTGTAAACTTAATTGGACTAATGGGATCGAAATCAATGGCTTGTATAAGCCACATAAGCTCAAAAGAGCTTATTGCTTAATGTGACTGCTAGTTGCCCTGCACCAGGGTCAACTGAGCAAGTTTGAGGCTAAGTTTAAGGGTGCTAGGGGCTTTCAAAATTCGAACTAAAAATATCCTAGTGAGTTGAACTGGTGAGGTTCAAGGATCAAAAGGATTTAGATTATTTGAGCTTATGGTGAGTGAGATAGAAAATCTCAAAGTTTCTAAAAACTCTACAAAGTCTGCTGTTGATGACTGCTAGACTGAGGTGCTATGCAACTCAGTATATACTAATGCAAATGTTCTAGGCTTTTGAGGACTTGATCAATTGACTAAATGGAACATAAAAATGCCAAAGAAACAGGCTTAATAAGCTTAGGGCTTATAATGGCTTGTATGAGCTTAATTTTGACTGAAAATCACTAGGGCCATGTAAAATTGTTTAACTGATCTATAGAACTTATCTAAGCTTAAAATTGACTTATTAGGACTTCTAAAAGTTTGTTCAAAGTTGACCAAATGGTCAAGTAACAGTAGAAGCTAGTTTTGGCTTGTGACAGTACTTAAACCAAACACCCCTTTAGGGTGGTGTTTTGTGAATTTTGAACTGAAATTGATTAAACAAGCTGAGAACTTGAACACTAATTAATTATTAACTAATATTGATTATTTTTAATAGCTTTTAAACTAGATTTAAGCAGCTTATGGAATTATATGAAAAATTAAGCTAAAATGATATTATAAGCTTACAATCGAATTTGCATGAAACACAAGGGAACCAAGGACAAAGATCACTTATAGGCTCTCCATAGAGCCACTAAACCAGAAGCTTCCACAATTCCAGCTTGTTGACTTCAGAGAAGCTTATCATGAGCTTGTGTTGACTTTTCTTGACCATTCTTCAAATTTGATATTAAGAACTGAGTACTACTAAATAAGTTTACAAGAAGCTATAAGAAGCTTATGTAAACTTATTACAAGGGTATTGAGAGCTTTTGAAAGCTTATTGAGGTGGTTTCAACTTAATACGATTCACAGTGATATCAATAAGTGAGCATACATGAAATTTGGAACAAGAGTGTTTGAAATAAGCTTCTTTGAACTGAATTAAACTTGTATTGATAACAAAAACTTGAATTACAATAAGGAAATACTGAATTGAAAAATACGATTAATTAAAACTTAACTACTTATTCTACTTTTTTTTCGAATTGGCTAACATAGCCTACTATTTATACTACATTATATCTGGGATCTTTATGTCGACATCCTCTGATCAAATCCCCATCATCCAATTGCTCTAATTTATCTCCTTCGTACACATGGCAATTTGGCGGGAAAACCGGATTTTGACTTAATCCTCTGAATTTGCTAGTGGGATAGTGGGAGAGAAGCATTTATTGTTTTTGGGAGTGTTAGGTAACTTGTAGGAGGAGGGGGTGAGGTGGATGAGCCAGCTGGGGTGTGAGGTGGAGGTGGTGATTGGCTATGGCTGGGTGAGTGGAAAGACGGGTCAAACTTGGTTTGACCAAGTTTAACTCAGACAAAGGAGTTGGGCTTGTATGGGTTTTGGGCTTGGGTAATAAGGATTTGGACTGGGTTGGGTAAATGGGTAATGGGATGGGTTGTTTTAATTTTGGGTTAAGGGTTTAGTAATGGATCCGGTTCTAGTTAACACAAGGACCATTTTTGTAATTCTCTGAAAGTTGAGGGACTGATCTTGCACTTTTCCAAAATTACTCCAAAGGACCAATCCTGCCATAAAATAATTACACAAGGACCATATTTATTTTTCTCAAAGTTTTTAAATCCCAGGGACCATTTTTGTACATTTTCAAACTTCAGGACCTTTTTGTAATTTTTTTGCCCAAACAATCATTCAAGGACCAAATTTGACAATTAAGATTATTTTAGGGACCTTGAATGATAAATTTCACTTTTTTAGATTCTAGGGACTAGATTTGCCAAATTCTGAAAGTTCAGGGACTAAAATGCAAATTATGTCATTTATTGTTTATTTTTCCCTGAAACTTATAAAAACACAGTCAGATGATATTTTTATTCATTTTTAGACTTTTTAAAGTATTTTTGACTGTTTCTGTAGCTTAAATGTGAAAGAAATGATGAGTATTTACACACTCATCAATCCCCCACACTAAACTATTGCTAGTCCCTAGCAATCTTTTATGAAGATTTAATGGATGTATCTCTTTACCAGAAGCCATCACCTCTGGAGTAGCCAAATGTTATAGTTCAAGTAAGAACTATGGTACACTGATAACCATGTGATTTTGAGCAAATCACCAGCTGTCAACGGATTTGAGGAGTCTTTACCAGAAGCCGTTTGCTTCTGGACTAGCCAGCTCTTAGATAAATTACAACTATTATCTTTGGTGAGCTGATTACCAATTATGGTATTCCAAAGCCTTTACCACAAGCCATAACCTTGCGGGCTAGCCAACTCTTCACTAATTAAAGATATGGTGAGTCGAGAACCATACAATTTTTTGGCAAATTGCAAGCCATAAACGGATTTGATATATCTTTACCCAGAGCCGTTTGCTCCGGGATTAGCCAATCCTTATGTGTGTTAGACATGGCGGACTGATAACCATTTTTTTTGAGTTCTAAGTGAGAAAAAAAATTTTTAAAATTTTGGCTAAAATGGGGGTGCTAGATGATACATTTGATAAAATTCGCTAGAATTTCCCCCCACACTTAGAACTGAATATTGCCCTCAATATTCAAAGAACTGGCTGTTAAACCAATACTTAGAACGTGAAAGGGAAATATTGAATAGCCATAATGTTTATATACATATTTATTTTATTTTTATTTAATTTGCATTTAAGCCGTTAAGGCATGCAAATTCCCCTTTTTTTTTTTTTTTTTTTTTTTTTTTTTTTTTTTTGAGATTTATATACATATATACAATCTGTGGGGCATCTCCCCCACACTTAGATGGTAGAAAATAGAAAGAAGTCAGAAATATGGGTGAAAAACCCATATGGTGCGGGCTAATGTTTTTTTATCACCGAGTCACTAGCTTGACTCGACCCCTAATTAAGTTGATTCCTCCCGAACAGTCAGGTTTATCACGCTAGCTAACCGCTTGTGAACGGCCAACTGTAATAAAGTGTTCCTGAACAGCCCGGGAGAAAAAACAATTTAAGAGTCTACGGGGAAGTAAGTGGAAGAGACAATCTCCCCCACACTTGGTGGTAGAAAAGAGAAAGAAAACAGAGACACGGGTGAGAACCCATGTTTTGCTAATGTTTTTGATCACCGAGTCACTAGCTTGACTCGATCCCCGCATTTATTGGTTCATGGGGAATGTTTGAAGATCCGGGACAACCATAAATGGTATGTCCTCTCCAAAGTAGTGTTTTAACCGATGGCCATTCACTTTGAAATTTGGTCCGTCATTTTGAGATAACTCAACGGTACCATATGGATAAACTTTTGTAACAGTGAATGGACCAGACCAACGGGATTTGAGTTTTCCCGAGAAAATCTTCAATCTTGAATTGAAAAGAAGGACTCGATCACCAACGTTGAAAACGCGGTTCTTGATTTTTGAGTCATGAATCTTTTTTGTCTTTTCTTTATAAATCAAAGAGTTCTCGTAAGATTGATCACGCAGTTCATTTAGTTCATTCATTTGAACTTTTCGGTGATCACCCGCAGTTTGAAGATCAAAGTTTGCATGTTTCAAGGCCCAGTAGGCTTTGTGCTCTAATTCGATCGGAAGATGACATGCCTTTCCGTACACAAGCTTGTAAGGTGTACACCCGATGGGTGTTTTGTAAGCTGTACGAAATGCCCATAGTGCATCATCCAACTTATCCGACCAGGATGCACGATTTTCTCCTACAGTCCTTTCTAAGATTCTTTTGATACCCCGATTTGAAACTTCAACTTGCCCACTTGTTTGTGGGTGATACGCAGTGGAAAGACGGTGAGTTACACCATATTTTTGCATGACTTTATCAAATTTGTCATTACAGAAATGCGTACCACGATCACTGATTATAGCACGTGGGGTTCCAAAACGGGCAAAAAGAGCTTTCAGAAATTTTACAACAACTCGGGCATCATTAGTGGGTAAAGCTTTTGCTTCAACCCATTTTGACAAATAGTCAACAGCCACGAGAATGTATTTGTTTCCTCTGGATGATGGAAATGGCCCCATAAAGTCGATGCCCCAGACATCAAAGATTTCACAGACTTGAATTGCATTTTGTGGCATTTCATTCCGTTGTGAAATATTTCCGTGACGCTGACAAGCTTCACAAGTTTTTATGAGTTCTTGGGCATCCTTATAGATTGTGGGCCAATAAAACCCGGAATCAAACACCTTTTTGGCGGTGTAGTTTGGACTATGATGGCCCCCCGTGGGTCCAGCATGGCAAGCTTTGAGAATATCAATAGCTTCCTGTCCGTAAACACACCGTCGGATGACTTGATCCGCACAGATTTTGAATAAGTAGGGGTCGTCCCAGAAATAATGTTTAACATCTTTGAAGAATTTATTCTTCTGTTGGGTCGACATCCCTTTCACTATGAAGTTACCCGCATGGTAATTTGCGAAGTCAGCAAACCATGGGGTGGTAGAATCTCCACGAAAAGTAACCGCATTGAGTGTCTCGAGAGGAAATTTTTCATTTATTTCCTTTCTCTCGAAAACATCTTGGTGTGGGTTCTCTAATCGGGATAGATGATCAGCAGCAAGGTTCTCAGCTCCTTTTTTATCACGTATGATGATATCAAATTCTTGCAGGAGGAGAACCCAACGGAGTAATCTCGGCTTTGCATCTTGTTTTGCAAAGAGATATTTGAGAGCCGAGTGATCCGTATACACTACACATTTTGTCAAGATCAAATATGGCCGAAACTTCTCAAAGGCATACACCACAGCCAATAATTCTTTTTCTGTAGTGGTGTAATGAGTTTGAGCTTCAGTCATTGTTTTGCTTGCATAGTGGATAGGCTGAAAATGTTTAGCTTTTCGTTGCCCCAGGACTGCACCGATAGCAAAATCACTTGCATCACACATTAGCTCAAAGGGAAAATCCCAGTCGGGGGCAACTAGAATGGGTGCCTCAGTAAGCTTTTTCTTTAATATGTCAAAAGCTTTGATGCACTCTGGTGAGAAGATAAAAGGAGCATCTTTTTCAAGAAGATGAGTCATAGGCCGGGCAATTTTAGAAAAATCTTGTATAAATCTACGATAGAAACCGGCATGACCCAAAAAACTCCTAATGCCTTTGACGGAAGTGGGATGAGGTAATTTACCAATGATATCAACTTTAGCTCTGTCAACCTCAATCCCGTTCTTTGATATCTTATGGCCGAGGACAATGCCCTCTCTGACCATAAAATGACTCTTCTCCCAATTTAGACAGAGATTGGTGTCTTTACACCTTTTCAACATGTTTTCTAAATTGGAGAGGCATGCTTGGAACGAATCCCCAATGACCGAAAAGTCATCCATAAAGACCTCCATTGTTTTACCGATCATGTCGGTAAATATAGCCATCATACATCTCTGGAACGTGCCTGGAGCATTACATAAGCCGAATGGCATACGTTTATAAGCAAAGGTTCCATAAGGGCATGTGAAGGTAGTCTTGTCTTGATCTTGTGGATCAATGGGAATTTGAAAATAACCCGAGAAACCATCAAGGAAACAATAGTACTCGTTTCCTGCTAATCTCTCAAGCATCTGATCCATAAAAGGTAGAGGAAAATGGTCTTTGCGGGTGGCATCATTTAACTTACGATAGTCAATGCAAACACGCCACCCCGTAACCAATCGAGTTGGAATTAACTCATTTTCATCATTCGTGACAACAGTCATGCCACCCTTTTTTGGAACACAGTGAATGGGACTAACCCAAGGACTATCCGAGATGGGGTAAATCAATCCTGCATCAAGAAGTTTGAGAACCTCTTGTTTGATTACATCGTGGATTTTGGGATTTACCCTTCGCTGGTGTTGGACTGCTGGTTTGAAGTCATCCTCCATTAATATTTTGTGAGTACAAAATTCAGGGTCGATACCCTTTATGTCGGAGAGTTTCCAAGCAATGGCTTGCTTGTGTGACTTCAAGACCTTTATTAGAGCAGTCTTTTCCTCAACACTTAAGTCTTTAGCAATAATGACGGGTAATTTATCATCACCCTCCAAGAATGCGTACTCAAGATGAGGCGGTAAGTCTTTGAGTTCGACCTCAGGAAATTCATCAGTTTTCTCAACTGATCTGATTTCCTCTTTATGAAGTTCAACGGGAGGGAGTGGAGGAGAATTGTCCTGATTTAACAATGTCTCAAGAAGAAGAATATCTCCCTCCAGATCAATCTCAGCGTCATCAATCCCTTCTAGGAATGAATCACACTTGAGAAAATCATCGATCTCTTCCAAATTGAAATCACCTCCCTCAAACGGAGTGAGAGAAGGGGAAGAGTCGGAAATGCTAGGTAGAGAAGATGTGATGGTTTCCCCACTCACAGAATTATCAGAATAACCAAGAAACTCATGAGAATACTCCTCTGAAACAATATCAATGACATCGATTCGGTTAACCGATTCAGAATCATAATTTGAGGAGTACCTCGAAGTTTGATCGAGGTTAAAGGTAACAGCTTCATGACCCACACGTAATGTGATTTCATGCTCAAATACATCTATGAGAGCACGGCCCGTTCTCAGGAATCCTCTTCCAAGAATGAGAGGAACCCTAGGATCAGCATCGAAATCCACAACCACAAAGTCAGCTGGAAAATGGAACTTTCCTACTTTCACAAATACATCCTCAGCAATGCCGCGTGGATGAGATGTGGTACGATCTGCAAGCTCAAGAGTCATGCAGGTAGGAGTAAGTTCAGGAAGAGAAAGTTTCTTCCATACTGAATAAGGCATCAGGTTGATGCTTGCACCAAGATCGGCCAAGGCATAGCATTCAACCATTCCTGGAAAGACACAAGGTAGTAGAAACCTTCCAGGATCTCCAAGCTTCTCGGGAAGCTTTTTTAAGATAACTGCTGAGCAGTTCTCATTTAATGGAGTCTTTGCCATTTCAAACAGCTTTTCCTTGTTGCTTAACAAGTGTTTGATTGTGGATGCAAACTTGGGCATCAGAATGATAGCATCCGCAAAGCTTATGTCAAAGTGTAATTCTTGGAAAATTTGGAAGAATTTATCCATTTGTTGACTAGCTTTTTCGCGGAGCTTTTGTTCATTTAAACGTGATGGGTAGGGAATAGAAGGTTTGGATTTAGGGTTTTCAACCGGGGTTTCAGGATTTTCAAAGACAACTTGAGGTTTAGTTTTGGGTTTCGGGACAAATTGAGGTTGGACGTTGTTGGTATCTCCGTTATTAGTAGGAAATACCGGGTCCTTAGTCACCTCAGGCTCACTTCTCACTACCTTGGGGGAAGAAGAAGAAGTGGTAGTGGAAATAGTGGGTCCCTCATATGAAACACCACTTCGGGTTGTGATCGCCTTAACATCGCCCTTCGGGTTAGCGATCGTGTTGCTCGGAAGTTTTCCTGAGCCCGAAGGTTGATCATTTAAAGATTTTTTAATCTCTGAGATCTGGCTGACCAACAACCTGTTTGTGTCCTCTTGAGCTTTCATGAACTGCCTCAACAACTCATCAGATGATGGATGTTGGGCTGGAATGGCTTGATGTTGATTAGGGAAATTTTGCATTCGGTTATTTTGATTATAACCTTGATGCTGAAAATTCCCTTGATTTGGATTACCATTTCCCTGAAAATGATTTCCCTGGTTGGAATTGTTTCGATTAAAGTTTCCTTGATGTTGGAAACCTTGATTTTGTCCAGAATTGAAATTCCCTTGGTTTTGATAACCTTGGTTCATTCGAGGTTGATTTTGGTTCCGGTTTTGCAAATTCTGGTTTTGATTAAACCCTGGTGGTCCTTGGTAGTTACTAGCTCGGTATGGTTCCATTTGAGGACGGTATTGATTACCTCCTTGATTTGAAGAACCGGCTATAGCATTAACTTCAAAAGGACTACCATCGGTGGCAGTACAGTCGTAGTATGCGTGAGGGCCACCACAAGTAACACAGACTTCCACTTTCTTCACTTCAGCATGTGAAGGAGTTTGTGTGAAAGTGACTTTCTTTTGGCTTGAGAGAACCAAAGCTTGAATAGCATCCGTGAGTTTGTCAATCTTAGCATCGGTGCTAGAAGTACTCACGGGAGATGAAGTAGAAGGACCGGCACTAGCCTGAGAATGATATGGCTTTGTTCGTGCAGTACGGACCTTAGACTTATTTTCAATAATTGCTAAAGCTTCTTTGACAGTCCTACTCAAAAAGTTACCTCCTGAGGAGGCATTGAGAGAATCTTGATCAGATTGGCTCACTCCATTATAGAAAGTGTCGATTTGCATCAACTCGGTAAAACCATGATGAGGACATTTACGAAGCAATTCTTTGAAACGATCCCACGCGTCACTAAATGATTCATCAAATCTTTGTGTGAATTTGATAATTTCATTTTTAAGACTTGTCGTTCTAGACGGCGGAAAAAATTCGTTTACAAACTTTGTAACTAAGTCCTCCCATGTCTCAATTGAACGAGGGGGTTGTTTTTCAAGCCATATCCGGGCTTGTCCCTCGAGAGAAAATGGGAATAGAAGAAGTTTGATTGAGCTAGCAGGGATGTTCTTGTATTTGATGGTAGATGTAATTTTGTTAAACCATCGAATGTGAGCATGAGGATCATCCCTCTCAAAACCGTAGAATTGGCTTGAGGTCACAAGATTCAGTAACCCGGTTTTGAGCTCAAAACTCTCAGCTACGATAGCTGGAACAACAATGGCATCTCCATAACCCTCGATGGGTGCCTGGAGAAGCTCATTCATTGGCAAATCTGCCATGATGACAGGATCAGTACGTTCCTCAGATACGACTGATGGGGCAGAACGTCTACGACGCCTTCGAGGTATGTTTCCAAGCTCACGGAGAGGGCTTGATGACCTAGAAGAACGAGTGCGCATGCACTAAGACGAGTCTGAGATTCCTTTATAGTGGAGGAAACTCAGAAAAGGGTAAGAAGATTCTTTTTGAATTTTTATTTAAACAAAATTTTTCTATTAAAAATCAAGATCGAGAAAAAACACAAGTGAACTTAAACCAATAATCAACAGGCGTACGGTAGCTCTCTAACTGACAAACGCACAGAGTGGCGGAGAAGCAAAGGTGGGCAGTTACGCTCCTTAAAAACCCGCTTCTTTCAGTCCGACAATTTAATGTCAGACTATCCTAGAACCTCCTTTAGAGTTTGTTTATCAATTAAAGGTGAGCCGATATTCGCAAGTGATACAAAGGCAAGTTTTTATCTTAGGTTTGGGAACATATTATGGCCGCACCCCCAGTTAGGTAGTGCTCAGTCTTGGTTCTCGATGGTTAATTTTTATTTATTGTTTATTATTTAATCACAGAAAATGGAAAATATTTTTGATGTTTTTATTTTTTATATGATAATGTATATAGAAAAGAAAAGAAAATATTTTTGTTTTTTATATGGTTTTATGGGGAATGGAAATACGATATTTTTGGTGCTTGATCAGTTAAATGAGTTAACTTCACAAGCGTTTTGCTTTATATATGATAAATATACAAGAGAGAAAAGATATTCACAGATTGGGGTTCAAAGACACGATACTGCAAAACGTTTAGAACACGCTGCACACCTCCCCGGCAGCGGCGCCAAAATTTGATTGGGGCTGAACGGTCTGCTTAAATCAACCACGGATGTGGTCAAACAAAGTCAAACCAATTGAGAACACAATGCAATTAACCAAGGAGTATAGTTTTATCCCCGGGTCGTTTAAGTCCCAGCGAGATGTGAATTTGTGTTTGAAAACGGATTGTGATCAAGTGTTTATGAACAGAAAAGGGTATTATGGTTTTGCTTACACTAATGAGACAAGAAAATAGCTTTAACCAAGCTATATAAACAAGAACTGAAAACCAAATTACTTAAAAACGTATAAAAACCTAAAACCGTACGTTTAAATTTAAATAAACGTAAACGTACGAAAATAAAAAGTGAGATTTAAGAAATAAAAAGCCTACGGATATGAAATTTATATTTTTACAGTCCTAATAATAAAAGAAAATTTATTGGAAAAAGAAAATTATTTATTTAACTTATTAATTAATTATTATTAATTAAAAACTATTTATTAATTATTTAAACTAATTAAGATTCTAATAAATACTAAAAGATCAAACAAAAATCTGAAAATTTTTATATAAATACTATAAGGTAATAAAAAGTTAAGAAAATTAAAAAAATGAAAATTACTTAATTGAAATTTAAAAAGATAAATTCTATTAAATAGAAGCTATCACTATATTTCTAATTCGTTTGATTTTAAGTCCTAAAAATATTTTTATATTTTTCCTAGATTAAAAATGACAAAAGAAAATTATGAAAATTGGAATTATATTTTTTTGATTATTTTTCTATTTATTATGATTAAATTACTATTTTAAACTAATTAAAAGATTAAAAATATTAAAACTATGAAATAAATTCTGAAACTTTTTTGTGAAATACTTTAAGCTAATACTAAGCTATGAAAATTATCAAAATAGCCTCAGCTTAATCAGATAAGCTGATAAAAAGCTAAAAAGGAAATAAGCTTAATCGGACTGACAAGTATATAAATAAGTAAGGAAAACTATAACACTAAGAATAGTCTAGCCCAGATGGTGCGCGTGTTCGTCTTGGTTTTGACCAAGTCAACTCTAGAGTCCCAGGTTCGAGTCTAGCTAGTGTCACTTTTCTTTTTAATTTTTTTCTTGGACTTTTATCTATTGGAACTTACTAAGTAGCTTATTGAGAGTATTTTTTATAACTAGCACGATTTGTGAATCTCAAAGGATAAGCTAGAAATGAGAGCTTATGGACTGCAGTTAGCTTTTAAAACTTTTTAAGAAACTACAATCAATCAAACAAGCTAGAATCTAATTAAGAAGCTATGAGCTTGTGAACTAAGCATTTTTGAACTGTTGTAAACTTAATTGGACTAATGGGATCGAAATCAATGGCTTGTATAAGCCACATAAGCTCAAAAGAGCTTATTGCTTAATGTGACTGCTAGTTGCCCTGCACCAGGGTCAACTGAGCAAGTTTGAGGCTAAGTTTAAGGGTGCTAGGGGCTTTCAAAATTCGAACTAAAAATATCCTAGTGAGTTGAACTGGTGAGGTTCAAGGATCAAAAGGATTTAGCTTATTTGAGCTTATGGTGAGTGAGATAGAAAATCTCAAAGTTTCTAAAAACTCTACAAAGTCTGCTGTTGATGACTGCTAGACTGAGGTGCTATGCAACTCAGTATATACTAATGCAAATGTTCTAGGCTTTTGAGGACTTGATCAATTGACTAAATGGAACATAAAAATGCCAAAGAAACAGGCTTAATAAGCTTAGGGCTTATAATGGCTTGTATGAGCTTAATTTTGACTGAAAATCACTAGGGCCATGTAAAATTGTTTAACTGATCTATAGAACTTATCTAAGCTTAAAATTGACTTATTAGGACTTCTAAAAGTTTGTTCAAAGTTGACCAAATGGTCAAGTAACAGTAGAAGCTAGTTTTGGCTTGTGACAGTACTTAAACCAAACACCCCTTTAGGGTGGTGTTTTGTGAATTTTGAACTGAAATTGATTAAACAAGCTGAGAACTTGAACACTAATTAATTATTAACTAATATTGATTATTTTTAATAGCTTTTAAACTAGATTTAAGTAGCTTATGGAATTATATGAAAAATTAAGCTAAAATGATATTATAAGCTTACAATCGAATTTGCATGAAACACAAGGGAACCAAGGACAAAGATCACTTATAGGCTCTCCATAGAGCCACTAAACCAGAAGCTTCCACAATTCCAGCTTGTTGACTTCAGAGAAGCTTATCATGAGCTTGTGTTGACTTTTCTTGACCATTCTTCAAATTTGATATTAAGAACTGAGTACTACTAAATAAGTTTACAAGAAGCTATAAGAAGCTTATGTAAACTTATTACAAGGGTATTGAGAGCTTTTGAAAGCTTATTGAGGTGGTTTCAACTTAATACGATTCACAGTGATATCAATAAGTGAGCATACATGAAATTTGGAACAAGAGTGTTTGAAATAAGCTTCTTTGAACTGAATTAAACTTGTATTGATAACAAAAACTTGAATTACAATAAGGAAATACTGAATTGAAAAATACGATTAATTAAAACTTAACTACTTATTCTACTTTTTTTTCGAATTGGCTAACATAGCCTACTATTTATACTACATTATATCTGGGATCTCTATGTCGACATCCTCTGATCAAATCCCCATCATCCAATTGCTCTAATTTTATCTCCTTCGTACACATGGCAATTTGGCGGGAAAACCGGATTTTGACTTAATCCTCTGAATTTGCTAGTGGGATAGTGGGAGAGAAGCATTTATTGTTTTTGGGAGTGTTAGGTAACTTGTAGGAGGAGGGGGTGAGGTGGATGAGCCAGCTGGGGTGTGAGGTGGAGGTGGTGATTGGCTATGGCTGGGTGAGTGGGAAAGACGGGTCAAACTTGGTTTGACCAAGTTTAACTCAGACAAAGGAGTTGGGCTTGTATGGGTTTTGGGCTTGGGTAATAAGGATTTGGACTGGGTTGGGTAAATGGGTAATGGGATGGGTTGTTTTAATTTTGGGTTAAGGGTTTAGTAATGGATCCGGCTCTAGTTAACACAAGGACCATTTTTGTAATTCTCTGTAAGTTGAGGGACTGATCTTGCACTTTTCCAAAATTACTCCAAAGGACCAATCCTGCCATAAAATAATTACACAAGGACCATATTTATTTTTCTCAAAGTTTTTAAATCCCAGGGACCATTTTTGTACATTTTCAAACTTCAGGACCTTTTTGTAATTTTTTTGCCCAAACAATCATTCAAGGACCAAATTTGACAATTAAGATTATTTTAGGGACCTTGAATGATAAATTTCACTTTTTTAGATTCTAGGGACTAGATTTGCCAAATTCTGAAAGTTCAGGGACTAAAATGCAAATTATGTCATTTATTGTTTATTTTTCCCTGAAACTTATAAAAACACAGTCAGATGATATTTTTATTCATTTTTAGACTTTTTAAAGTATTTTTGACTGTTTCTGTAGCTTAAATGTGAAAGAAATGATGAGTATTTACACACTCATCAGTTAAACCAAAATATATCAGAGTCTATAGTTAGAAAAGCCATATTCAGCTCAAAACCCCAACACAGTCCCCTAAAGGACTATTTTGTTTAACACAGTCAACTGGTCAAAACTTTAGTTACTGTAGATTTTCCATAAGCCTAGCTTTGTTCAAGCTTATTTTGGTCCATATAAGCTGTTTCTAGGATCAGATAAGTCAGATAGCTAGATTCAGCCATTTTTCATTGGCTGTGGCAAATTCAGGCTGCAAATAGCCCAAATAAGCCACATCAAGCCATAAGCTGTTTAGACCCTCAGACTTGGCACTTTTGAGTTTCTCTTAGCCTACATAGAGCATTACAAAAAGCCTAGAACTTGTGCACACTTGTGCACAAGTCTGCACATCACAAAAGACCAACAGCAGCCTATATTTCTTGATTTTCAGCTTTTTGCTGATTTTGAGTGATTTTTCATTTAGTCCTCAGAAGCCCTCATAAGCTGAACTTGTGCACCAATAAGCTCACCCAGCTCACCTTTAATATAGTATTTTTTGTTTCTTTTTTAGATCACTTTTAAGCCCTCAATTAAGCTAGCAAATAGGGCAGTTTTTGCCCTGTGCATCAGCAGACCAAGCAGTCCGTTAGCTTATTTCTGAGCTTTTAAGCTCTTAAACCAGCTTTTTCTAGAACCCCTTGGCTTATTAGTAGTACCTCAGTCCCTTTTTGCTTTTTCTTTTAGTTTACAGCCTTTTAACAAGCTTATAGCTTATTTCTAAAAAATCCTAGTTCTAAAAAACCAAAAAAGTTAACTGTTAAGATAATCAGTTTGTTTCTAGCTTATTTGTTAAGATCTAAAAATAATTTCTAGTTTTAAATTTGCTTAAATTTACCTAAATAATAAGTAGCAAAAAGAAAATCACCAAAAAAATAAGTTTTTAGAAAAGTGACAAAACTGGGATTCGAACCCCAGCCTCTTGACTCACACACAACATACCCAGCCAATGTGCCCTTGGGTCTTTTTCATTATTTCTTTGCACCATTTAATATCTAACTAGTAGCAGCAGTTTTAACTTGATAAGCTATTTAGCTTATTACTGCTTATCAGAAAAAGCTGTTTCCACCATTTCATTTTTCTTAGCTTTGTAATAATATAAGTTAAATTAAAAAAAAGTTTCAGAATTTATTTCATAGTTTTAGTATTTTTAATCAATTAATTAGTTTAATTAGTAATTAAATCATAATAAAAAATATAAAAGTCAAAAAAATATAAATCTTTTTTACATAATTTTCTTTTGTCATTTTTAACTTTAGAAAAATATAAGTACACTTGTAGGGCTAGTTTTCCATATAACTTAGTCGTAAGCCCGTTTTTGTTAATCCCGATTCGCGTTTTTAAGTGTGCAATAGAATAATCAAGCAATAATCATATCACAATCATCAGTCACTCTAATCTCAATCCTTACACGATATAGCCCATTCACACCTCGTTGAGACACGACCCGGGTGATCACTTGCCCGGTATTATTATGACACGTGTGCACGATACTTATATTTAATTATATATACGTTTTGCACGCATCATGTATCGTGAATAGTCGTCTACAATTACCATGGTATAACGGTTACCTCCATAACTCTGCACAGCGGATGGACTAAAAAGGTCCCTGTGTAATAATTCTAGGCATCTAGTAGTGGAGACTATGTTCTTAGCTTTATGACTAGCATGTCCTTGTTTTCCTATTTTACAGGCATCACAAAAATGTTGATCATATCTTAGGTTTGGCAAGTTTCTAAATAATTACTTAGAGGCTAGGGATTGTATTTGTTGCATATTAGCGTGACCTAATCTTCTATGCCACAATGTAGACTTTTCATCTAAGGTTGCTAGACATATTTTATCTTCCGGTTTATTTCCTTGTTTCATAACATACACGCCACCTTTCCTTATTCCTCTACCTATAACTTTTCCGTCCTTAACTATTTTGCTATCTCTATCGGTAAATGTAACTCTGCACTTACTATCACATATTTGACCTATACTAAGCAAGTTGTATGTTAAATTAACTACATGCTCAACATTTTCAATAGTTAGAGTGTCTTGAGAAATCGTACCTTTGCCAATGATTTTACCACGAAAATCACTACCGAAAATAACGTTACCTCTGTTGTATGCCTTGTAGGAGGAGAATAGCTTGCGATTCCCCGTCACGTGCTTCGAGCATCCGCTATCTTTAACCCATTCGTCGGGTTCCAAATTAATTCCTAGACAAATTTCATCGGTAGCTTGAGCTACGAGACATTTTTCATCATTTGCTTTGTCCGCTTCGTCTTTGTCGCTATCACTCCATGCTCCGCTAACAAATGCGCTTTTGTAAAACTCCAAAATTAACATAATATGAAATGACGAAAATACCCTCAAATTAAAATTTTTGAGAACTTATATAAGTAATGTTAAGTACACTTAACCTAAGATAAATATGTCCTAAGTTAATTGGTGAACTAAGCTAACTAATAAATCATACTTTATGAAATAAAAGTTCACAACTAGCTATGCTAGTCGACACATCCTTGTCCAACACCCTCAGAATTTCGGCTAAAGATTCAAATTAACAAATAAATGTGAGTTGTGATATATTTGGAAGTTAATAACCCTCCTTAATTCACTCATAAAATTCGGTACATCATTCCCTACAAAAGCTCCAAAACCGTGTGAATTGATACTTGCCAAAACCGAAAATTTCAAAGTCATAACCCTCCCTCTTATCTCATCATACGGCACATCAAAAACCACCAAAGAAAACCCTAATTTCTCTACTCAAAAGTTTCGACTGCCTCTTCTTGTTTCTGCTGCTACGATCCAAACAAACCACAAAGGAAGGTGTGATCTTGTTCTTGATTCGTGTCTCATTCATTCTAAGGTAACCATGTAATTGATGAGGCGAAAAGTGTACCGCTTTTAAGGGGTCATTTAAGCCCTAAATCGTATTTATTTGATCAAATATTGCCCTAAATCGTTCCTTTTGTCATTTTAGGTACTTTTGAGGAGAAATCTGGAAAAGGAGGCATTTTGGACGTTTTTGGAGCATCAAAGTGAAGAAAACGGCAAAGTCTCAAGAATCGGCTGAAATTTACCTTTGACGGCGTCAGAATCATCTCTTGACGGCGTCATGCCTTGGCAAGAAAAGTGGGATGTGAAATTTACTCATGACGGGCCAGTGAGTTAGCATGTGAATTCTGACGGCGTCACGCTTTAACTAAATCAAGGGCGTCACGGCTTAAATCATAAGGGGACGGCGTCACGTTCAAGAGGTGACGGGGCGTCAAGCCTTGATAGGCCAGAACGGATTTTGGAGAATTAAAGAGGGACGGCGTCAAGAAGGTCACCCGGGAACCCTAAAAGCGGCGAGGTGACGGCGTCACAATGCATAAGGTGACGCCGTCAGATCCAAAAATCTATATATAGTTTTCTAATTTTTTGTCATTAGAGAGAGCTTAGTGTGTGGAATTTTGGGATAAAACCCTAAGACGATTTTAGCTACTTTTTCAGGGCTTTTTTCCTTGAGATCTTCCATGTTTCATTGAAAGATAAGTTATCAATTAATCATTCAATATGTCTATGTGTTGTTTGATTCTATCTTATGCTTGTCTTTTGTTTAACATGTTAGGCTAATTTTATCTTGTGTTTGCTTAGATCTAATGAAACCTAGCTATTGATTATTGGTTGTTAGTGTGTTGTTAGTTGTATTGGATGATTGTTTATCTATGTTAGGCTTAAGAAAACTGGCTAACTTCCTATTCGGTAACTTGCTTGAACGTCTTAAGAAACATGAACCAAACGCGTACTAAAGGTTTTTATGGTTGTATTTAATGCACAAGCGAATTCTAGTGATCCCATGTTAGGAGCTTCCTAGCCGGCTCGACATAGGAGTGAAGTAGGAGCTTGTAGAGTTTGGGGAAGTAAGTACGCCACCCCACGAATGGTATTAAGGAATACACCCGTCATCCACGCGACTAATACACACTAATTAACCGGTAAAAGATAGTTAGGGAGTAAGGAAATCTAAGTAAACACATTTCTCTACACATAAGTTTCTCACCACATTTTCATTTTTGTTATTTTATTTTATTTGCATTCGTAGTAAATTTGGGTTAGTTGACTAGCAACTAATTCCGCCCACTCCTTCAAAACCGAGATTTTACTTGCTTTCATAAAAATATAAAAACATAAAAAGAATCTTCCTCAACCCTTAGACCTAATTAGAGTAGCCTTTCACACCTAACGAACACTATTCCCTGTGGAGAACGATCAATCCCCCGTACTTACCACTACACTATACTACATCGGTCAGGTACACTGCCTGGTGGGGTTGTAAGCCTCTTGAGATCCCTCGAGAGGTAAAACCTGTTGTAAGGTTACAAAACCACGCACATCAAGTTTTTGGCGCCGCTGCCGGGGAATAGTTATTGTTTAGGTTGAATTTTTATTTCTATTAGGTCTACTCACTAGATTCCTTTCTAGTGGGATTTTTATTTTATTTTTCTAGGTTTTCTTTAGTCTATCTTTTTCTTTGTGTGTTTGTTCGTAATTTCCATTGACTCTTCCGTTCACCATTATGGAGTACGCGAATCCACCATACCACCAACCACAAAGGCCATTCTACCCTATTGACATCTCGAATTTCAAACAATATCGAGATGAACCCATATATGATGCATGGACTCGTTTTAGAAATTTACTCTGAAAATTCCCTCATCATAGTTTCGCTTTAGCATCCCTAACCCGAACCTTTTACTATCGTGTTGGCCAATATGACCAAAAGCGCATTGAGGATTTTGCCAATGGGGACTTTAGGGAATTAAGTGCTGAAGAAGCATGGGATGCCATAGAAGATTGTGCCCAATATTATTATAGGGTAGACAACCCAACAAACGTTAGTACAAGTCAATTGAATATAAATTTTCTGGATCATGAAACAAGTTTGTTTGGGGATGAATACATTAGTGTTGAGATACCTAAGTGGTTGTCATGTAATGCCATAGTACAAAACGAACACTTAGGTGATCTTGATGTGATGGAGGATCTAGCCGAGCATGATCACATTGATCAAAAAGACCTAGGTTTTATGATCGATGACGATGAATCTCAAGAAACACATGATGAATCTTTTGGGCAATTTGAATATAGCAGTCAGAATATTGAGGATGATCCTTATGATTCGGATATAGAAGTTGAGATGCCTAGAGAAGCACTTGAGATACTTGGGAAAATGTTAGGGTTAGATTCTACCAAAACACATGATGAGGATATAGGTGATCTTGACACGTGGAATGATGAGGTCAATAACATAAGCCCACAAAATACTCAACCATCATTTGAGGCACACACACCGCCCGTGACTTACCCGGAAGAAGTAGAAGAGACTTTAGGAATCCCGATGGAGGTAGAACCTTTGAACCAAACACAACTAGAGGATATAGGTTTGAATGCTTTTAGTGATCACAACCTTACTCTTAGTTCTATGGAAGTTCCTAGTTTTGATGAACCAGAGCCTCAACCAAAACCGTTACCTAATCTTCCATCTTTAGATGTGAATTTAGGAAATGAAAAAGGTCCCGATCCACCCATCAAACCATATAGTCCGGGTAGTTTTACGTTGGAGGTAGTAGACTCTAAGCCTTGTAGAGAGGAAGCCAATATAGGAGTGAAACATGACCTTACATACTTACATCACCCATTTATGATTGATCACAAGAAACATTATGGGTTTAAACCAGGTTTATTAGGTCAAGATGGATTCCCAACTAGGAGTCTCTCGAAGTTGATAGAAGATGATCCCTTTTTAGGAGGAAACTCAAAATCACCCATTGACCAAAGTGAACTAGGCAAGGTTATAATGAAAGGAGCACACCCCTTTGAGCATATAATTCATCCACCACTCTTTCCTCACGTGGCATACTCCTACCGAGCTGGTGTGTATCGCTACTATCACCCGCACTTAATCCTAAGTGTAGGGAAAACCTCCCCTATTTCCGTTAAATAAGGGTAGAGTCAGGCTCGTGACTCGAACAAAAACAAGCGCTTCTTGGGAGGCAACCCAAGCTTTATTTGTTTTATTTGCTTTGTGTGTTTATTTGTTTGATTGTTTGAATTTTATTTGTTTCCGTATGTGTGTTTAACTTTTATTAGTATTGATTCATGTTCAAAAGTAAATTGTGAAAATGCTTTATGTTGTTTTTAACTTCGTCTTAACTACATATAAAGGTATTTTGCAAAAGATAAGTGTAAGGGAAATCTAAATTGGTTTATTAAAACACATATGAACATGAATCGTAATAATAATAAATTAACATACATATCCGTAATTGTTTAAGTCAAATGCTTGTATCGAGTCATAATGATGTTTTGCAGGATTTCCAGGAAGTAAGGTAAAGGTTTCTCCAGAAATTTTCCGGAAACATAAAATGAAAATTTTTGTCAGGTCATTTCTGACGGCGTCAGGGTTTATAACCTGACGGCGTCAGATTTAATTTCCAGAAATTTTTGAAAGTTTTGTTTTCATAAAAAGTTTTTGTTAAATCTCCAACTTATAATCTCCAGGAATCTGCAAAATTATCATTCCACAAGCATTATATCCTTATATATAGATTTATCCCGCCGATGTTATGCAGGTTTTCGTGTTTGTTTTCTCAGGTTTAACAGGTTAATTTGGACAAGGAAATGTTTTTGGATCAAGCTTATGGCGATGCATTAGTCATGGAGCTTCAACATTACTTTGGAAGAAGATTTAACCGTGTTACTTCATTATCCACCGAGCGAATCAGGGGAGTATTTGATTTCATTCTTTTACTTTATGCTTTTAAATCTTGTTATTTGAACATTGGGGACAATGTTCATCTTAAGTGTAAGGGGAGGGTAAAAGTACGATTTTAGAGAATGCTATTACGCTTGATTTTTCGTTTGTTTAATGGAAGATGTGTAATAAAACTGAGATAAATACCTGTTAGGGCAATTTTAGTGCCAAATTTAAAATTTTTTACAACATATAGGAGTGAAACTTTGATCTTAATGAGCGTCTCATGGATAGGAATTATATGACTAGCACAAAAACCGTACCACTAAAAAATTTTCCACCCCCAAATATGTGAGGTTCGCCCCTAGAATTGGTAGGAAAAGCATTCATGCTATGATGTGTGTACCGGTAGCACTTAGATTCTAGAACTTGCGTTAGGACCATTCCAAGGCCACAAGTGAGACTACGTTCGTGTAGTTAGATTTACTACATGATAAGAGGCATTAGGATTAACCCATTGTTTTACACCTGTGTTTTTGTTGTAATTACATTGGCTACATTGGTCAAGTAATTCTCCCACACCCTTTGCGTTGTACTCATTTTTAGTACACGATACCCCTAGTACACCCCTCAGAGCCTATCTTTTCGTTTCGACCTTTAAGCATTTTACTTAAAGGAAGAATTTGTTACACCCCACTAAAATGTACACCCAAATCGCCTTAGCCTACCTTGTATGCACTCATCTTTAGTGCATTATTGTTACAACATTTGTTTAAACCCAAGTTAATTATCTAATTGATTACATGGTTGCTAAGTCGAGTCATATCCTTGTACATATTGTTTTGGGACGATTGGGACTCATGGGTAAAGTACTAGTATAATGGAGTAATGGGGAAGAACATCATTTATTACCCCCATATGTGCTAAATGTTTTAAAAGTACTCCAAGTTTTTCAATTATCTTAATTCGAGTCATTAGATTAGTATTTGTAAAGTTATGTAAAAGTTTAAGTGTAAGGGGAATGCAACGCCCCTATGATGTATTATTTTGGATGGTAGGGCAAAAGTGTATGCAAAAAAAAAATAAAAAAAAAAAAAAAAATAAAAAAAAAAAAAAAAAAAAAATAATAATCAAGAAAAACACAAAAAAATGAGAAAATGAAAAATAGAAAAGACATACGGACTACCATCCCGTTTCATTTTATGTTTATTTTATTTTTTTGTTATTTCATTTCTAGCTTAAGATCGAGTCTAGTCTTGGCTTAGCAACGTTCTATAGTACATGTAATTGATCAAGATTTTTAACTCGCCACCAGTAAAATATCCTTTATCCAACAAAACCGTGTTTTCCTTTTCCCTACACCTAACGTTATAACCCGTTTTAAAAGCCCTCTTTGATAGTTTATCTTAGGTGCTTACGCCTAGTGGAGGAGGTTTTCGATCCTTTCCCAAGCCTATGGTAATCTATTTGCTATGACAGGTAGTGAGAGATATTATCCGTTTTCATTTATGAGATTTATTTTGATGACACTTGAGAGATGTGAGTATCTAAACACTACTTGTGAGGTGCTAGTTTATAATCTCCGTGCTTATTATGATTGAAGTGGAACGATTATTTGTTGTAATTACTTTTATGTTTGCATTAAATGACCCCTAACTTGTATTTTGATTAGAATAAAAGCGCATTTGCTTGAGGACAAGCAAATCTCAAGTGTAAGGGTATTTGATGAGGCGAAAAGTGTACCGCTTTTAAGGGGTCATTTAAGCCCTAAATCGTATTTATTTGATCAAATATTGCCCTAAATCGTTCCTTTTGTCATTTTAGGTACTTTTGAGGAGAAATCTGGAAAAGGAGGCATTTTGGACGTTTTTGGAGCATCAAAGTGAAGAAAACGGCAAAGTCTCAAGAATCGGCTGAAATTTACCTTTGACGGCGTCAGAATCATCTCTTGACGGCGTCATGCCTTGGCAAGAAAAGTGGGATGTGAAATTTACTCATGACGGGCCAGTGAGTTAGCATGTGAATTCTGACGGTGTCACGCTTTAACTAAATCAAGGGCGTCACGGCTTAAATCATAAGGGGACGGCGTCACGTTCAAGAGGTGACGGCGTCAAGCCTTGATAGGCCAGAACGGATTTTGGAGAATTAAAGAGGGACGGCGTCAAGAAGGTCACCCGGGAACCCTAAAAGCGGCGAGGTGACGGCGTCACAATGCATAAGGTGACGCCGTCAGATCCAAAAATCTATATATAGTTTTCTAATTTTTTGTCATTAGAGAGAGCTTAGTGTGTGGAATTTTGGGATAAAACCCTAAGACGATTTTAGCTACTTTTTCAGGGCTTTTTGCCTTGAGATCTTCCATGTTTCATTGAAAGATAAGTTATCAATTAATCATTCAATATGTCTATGTGTTGTTTGATTCTATCTTATGCTTGTCTTTTGTTTAACATGTTAGGCTAATTTTATCTTGTGTTTGCTTAGATCTAATGAAACCTAGCTATTGATTATTGGTTGTTAGTGTGTTGTTAGTTGTATTGGATGATTGTTTATCTATGTTAGGCTTAAGAAAACTGGCTAACTTCCTATTCGGTAACTTGCTTGAACGTCTTAAGAAACATGAACCAAACGCGTACTAAAGGTTTTTATGGTTGTATTTAATGCACAAGCGAATTCTAGTGATCCCATGTTAGGAGCTTCCTAGCCGGCTCGACATAGGAGTGAAGTAGGAGCTTGTAGAGTTTGGGGAAGTAAGTACGCCACCCCACGAATGGTATTAAGGAATACACCCGTCATCCACGCGACTAATACACACTAATTAACCGGTAAAAGATAGTTAGGGAGTAAGGAAATCTAAGTAAACACATTTCTCTACACATAAGTTTCTCACCACATTTTCATTTTTGTTATTTTATTTTATTTGCATTCGTAGTAAATTTGGGTTAGTTGACTAGCAACTAATTCCGCCCACTCCTTCAAAACCGAGATTTTACTTGCTTTCATAAAAATATAAAAACATAAAAAGAATCTTCCTCAACCCTTAGACCTAATTAGAGTAGCCTTTCACACCTAACGAACACTATTCCCTGTGGAGAACGATCAATCCCCCGTACTTACCACTACACTATACTACATCGGTCAGGTACACTGCCTGGTGGGGTTGTAAGCCTCTTGAGATCCCTCGAGAGGTAAAACCTGTTGTAAGGTTACAAAACCACGCACATCAGTAATTCATGCCATGATCCATTCGAATTTATAATCAAAAACTAATCAAAAAAATCGTGTTCTTGTTCTTGTGTTTCTGCTGCCGTACAAAAGAAAAGAGGAAGGAAAGGGAGAAAGATCCTTTCGTGTAGTGTTGTTGATCTTGTGTTATCCGTGTTCTTCGTTTGATCTTCAAGGGTATTGCATCACATACCTTGTTCAATCCTTGTTCATGTTTTTGTATCCTAAATCAAATTAAAGTCACATAATATATCACATAAAATCATGAAAGGAAAACCCTAAAAACTAATGTGTATAAATCGAACATATATGTATATGATGTATTTAATCGTTTTGATTATGATACGACCTGTTAGGAATCGACCTAAACATGATATAAACATATCTATAATCGTTATGTGTTAAGGAATAAAGATCGGAATGAAAAACTGTTAGGAATATAAATATTCAGTAGAAGACTCGGTCACTCCGAGCACTCTCTTGTGTTAAATAGCTCGTAGTATTACAAGTAGTATTAGTATTAAAGTAGCTAATTAATATTGTGGAGTGAGTCGGGTCTTTACCTATTGTCAGCTCCCTCCACAGTCCACTAGGGACAAAGTAAGTAGGCAAGTAGCTAAGTATAAATACCCCTTCCCTAGTGTGGGAAGGGTTGGACCTTTGCAACCATTCTATACATTTTTTTCTTTTGGTTTTTCTCTCTAAAGGTTCCATCTCTTTCTCTCTCTACATTCTTCTTTAATTCGATCCAAATAGCTACCTAATCTTGTGTTTATTAGTTCTTGAATATCCTACAATTGGTATCAGAGCCATGGTTAGATTCGTGTAGTGCATATTCAGATTCGGGATTGATTTTTGGGTGTTTTTTGGTTCGAACAAATGGGTAAGAAAAAGACCCTTGTTTGATCTTGGTTTGTGGTCAAAGTAGTGTGATACTTGTACTTTTAGGCTCATTAAGGTGTCTTAGATCATTTTTGATAAGTCACAACGGTGTGGGTGAGTTATTGGTGGAAGATCTTTGAGTTTCTTGCCAGCGGGTTACTCCTCGTACCAAGTTTCTTGCCAGCGGTTTAACAATCTGCTTTAGTTTTTTGCCAGCGGCTTACCACATTTAGCTGTTCTGATCCAGCGCCTTATCTATTAGCGGTTTATAGTTTATCATTTTCTAGGAAAAGGACAAACGTTACTGATAGCGGTTTGTCAGATATTGTCACGTAGCGGCTTGTCATTTTGTGGTAGAGGTTTACAGTATGTCGTATTGTGGTAGCGGCTTACAAGTGTCAGCGGGTTATAGATCAGCGGGTTAAGTTGTTCAGCGGCTTAGAATCAGCGGGTTACAGATCAGCGGGTTATAGTTCAACGGGTTAGTAGTCCAGCGGTTTAGATTCAGCGGGTTATAGATCAGCGGGTTAAGTTGTCCAGCGGCTTAGAATCAGCGGGTTACAGATCAGCGGGTTATAGTTCAGCGGGTTAGTTGTTCAGCGGTTTAGATTCAGCGGCTTATTATTCAGCGGGTTAACTATTAGCTGCTCTACCCTCAGCGGTTTGATACTTCTGGTTCAGCGGGTTGACACTAGCGGCTTAGTCTATATTTAAGAGGTTTGTTTTCAGCGGTTTAGTTAACTATTTCAGCGGTTTAACTAGTTCTAGAGGTTTGGTTCTCAGCTTCAGCGGTTTGCTATTAGCGGTTTGTGTTGAGTTGCACTTTAGTTGTTTTTGAATATACTTCCGACTTAATGACGAGCACTGCTTCAGATGATATTCAAGCAGCTGGGTCGGATACCCGTCCACCTATGCTTGATAGGACAGACTATGAGTCATGGGCACAAAGAATACGACTTTATTGCTTGGGAAAAGAAAATGGGGTAAACATCCTTAAGTCCATTGATGAAGGACCTTTTCAGATGGGCACTACCAGAGATGCCGTGACTACTGGTAAAGATGGCACAGTCACACTTGGCATTGACAGACCTCACACTTACAATGATCTTACTGAGGAGGAAAAGAAGAGATATGATGCTGATATTAGAGCCTCAAACATCATCATTCAAGGTCTTCCTAAGGATGTCTACAAACTCATCAATTTCAATAACGAAGCCAAGGCAGTATGGGACAATGTGAAGATGTTGTTGGCTGGGTCAGAATTGACAAAGGAAGATAGAGAATCTCAATTGTATGATGAGTTTGAACATTTCAAAATGAACCAGGAGAGAATATCACAGACTACTATGTGAGATTCCATAAGTTGGTAAATGACATGAGGATAATCAGAATGACTATGCCCAACATCCAACTTAACTCCAAGTTTGTGAACATCATGACACCAGAATGGGACAGATTTGTTACTGCTGTCAAACTCAACAAAGGTCTGAGGGACACCAACTATGAGCAGCTATATGCCTATCTTCAACAACATGAGAAGCATGTTGTCTTTAATCGAGTGCTAAGAGAAAAACTGAATCCATCAACTTCCAATGATCCACTGGCATTTATGGCAACCTCTGTACCAAACTTTCAACCATCATCCAACCAAGGACATCCTCAACTTCTATCACCTTCATCTGCTATGAGTCCTCAACTTGACTCAGGCTACACTCAGACTGATAAAATGCTTGATAACCTCACCAATCAAGTATCTTTGCTTGTTCAACAGTTCAAAGCTTCTCTTCCTCAGACCAACAATCAGTTAAGAAACTCATCCAACCCGCGAAATCTTGCAATAGTGGAGGATGGAAAAATTGTGGTTCGAAATGTGCAAGGGAGAACTGGCAGAAACATGGGTCGAGGTATTATGCAGAATAGGACTGGGAATGCCAACCAGGGACAAGGGAAACAGATCAAGTGCTATAACTGTGGAGGTCTGGGACATATTGCAAGGAACTGCAATCAACCAAAACGACCTCAGAACTCAGACTACTTCAAGGACAAGATGCTGTTGATGCAGGCTCAGGAAAATGGAGCAGTATTGGATGAGGAGGAATTGTTGTTTCTGGCTGGTGATGGGGGAAATACTTTTGATGCTGATGTTGATGAGCAACCGGTCCAAGATATGGCACTCAATGATCCTAATATCTTTCAAGCTGATGACTGTGATGCATTTGACTCTGATGTTGATGAAGAACCAACGGCTCAAACTATCTTCATGGCCAACTTGTCATCCTTGGACTCTCCACCTCAACAAGCTGGTTCATCAAATGCGTCTGTGATATCTGAGGTACTAAGTAGGGCTGTAAACGAGCCGAGCTGAGCCGAGCCAGGGTAGGCTTGGGCTCGGCTCGTTTAAAAATCGAGCCGAGCCGGCTCGGCTCGTTTATTTATACGAGCCGAAAAGTTGAGCTCGGGCTCGGCTCGTCAAATACTCGAGCCAGCTTGTGGCTCGTCGAGCCCGCTCGTTTACATCGAATGTGATATACTTTAACATAAAAAAACAATAAATAAGCTACACGATTTTAATCTAGGTCAAAATGTCAAATACTAATTCAATTCTAATAAAAATTAGTTCTGCAGTTCTGCAATATGGCCATCAAAGTAATTAACAAAATAACATACTTGAGTTCCTTTCATCTAGAAGTTAACAAAATAGCATTTCCAAAAACTTGAATTACTCTTTCATCTAGTTGTATATATTATATTATATATAACTAAAGTTTAGTTATATATATATATATATATATATATATATATATATATATATATATATATATATATATATATATATATATATATATGTATATATATATATATATATATATATACGAGCCAAACGAGCGAGCTAACGAGCGAGCCAACGAGCGAGCTAACGAGCGAGCCACGAGCCAAGCTGACGTTGGCTCGGGCTCAGCTCGTTTACAAACCGAGCCGGCTCGACTCGACTCGTTTATAAACGAGCCGATTTCGAGCGAGCTTTTTTCGAGCTTTTTTCGAGCGAGTTTCGAGCAAGCCACGAGCCGCGAGCTTTTTGAACAGCCCTAGTACTAAGTTTGTATGATGCATATGAAATAAGTGATAAACAAAAGTTTCCCATCGAAGTACAACAAGCAATTGTATCTGACTCAAAATTTTTTGACATGGATAATAGCAATATGATTCCATATGAACAATATCTGAGTCAGAAAATTGTTGATGATGTACAAGATGCAGAATCTTCTGTTATTAATGATGCTTGTGATGTTGATTACTTGTGTGCTTTAGTTAATACACGAGAAATAGATAATGCATGCACACATGAAAGTACATTATGTGCACCTCATGATGACTTGATTTCTAGGCTAAAATTATATGAGGAACAAGTAGCTATATATGAACAGCGCGCTAAGTTTGAACTTAATGCACGTGAGCGAAAAATGGAAGATCAAATGTGTACACTCATGAAAGAATCTAGAGTAAGAGAAGAAACATTAAAACAAGAGTTAAATTCTTTGAAAGATCAGCTGGTTTTAAATGTTAAACAGCAACAGGATGCTCAAAATTGCATAAGAACGCTAAAACTAGAATTCAAAGAAAAGGAAACTGAACTCTTAAATGATTTTTCTAGACTCAAGATTTTAAAAATAAGCTTGAAGATAAGTTGTACACCCAAGGTCAAACCAGCCAAACTGCTCAAATGTTATTCATGCATTAGAAGCTGTGTGACAAATATAGTGAAAATAGGATGAGTGAACCTAAGATGACTTACCTTAGGATTGCCCAACTAGCTCAACCTGCCTTATACGATGGTAATGTAATGCTTACTCCCAATCATGCACCCCCTGAGCATTTCTCATTGAAAGAAAGTGAGGAGATAGAAGATAGGACTAGGGAAAAAATGAATGAGAAAATGAAGGATCCCAAATGCATAGCCAAACGAATAATAGTCAAGCCCCATGATTATTATGAGGAGAATCGTTTGACTGTGTTTATACCTCAAAAGAAGTTAACACCCGAATAGATATTTTGGTCACAAGACATGAAAGAATTGAAGAAAGAAACACTTAAAGCTAATGCCCCACTCATTAGGAAGGTTGCGTCCATAACGGTGTATCCTCCCAATACACCTAGACATTTAGTTCCTTTATCTCTTCCCACAGAAAGCAAAACTCTAATTAGCTTATACGTGCTTTGGCAACTATTTGCTGATTTTGATAATACATGTAAGAAGAGAATTACACCAACAGGAATTACTGAGGGGGAAAGGTGTTTTGAACATGCCAAAAGGTGTTACTTACTCGAGGTCATGCCTTTCTTTAAACAACTAAAAGAGCATTTTGAAACAATGCAAACAACACTTAACAAAGAAATACTTGAAATGAAAAAGGTGTTTAAAGATATGGAAAATGAGGTAGCTGAATATGAGATAGAACTTAGGAGCCGCGAGATTGAAAGGAAAAACATGCTCATCAATAATGATAATTTGACTGCAAGATGTATTGCACAAGATGTATTTTTTACTGCAACTGATTCTGCATTACCTGCTTGTCAATATCATGAGTATGCTATGGCCTTAAATGCTACCCAAAATCGTGTTGTGGAGCTTGAGGGGGAGAATTTGAAACTGCTTGAAAAAATTCAAAATGATGACCATGATGACATGGTTAAACGTTTTTCTAAACTAGAGGTTGAACATCTTAACTTACAATTAAAATATCAACACTTAGAGGAAAGATGTAAACTATCAAATACCAAGACATCTTTGGATGCTCCTGAGTTTGATACGTATTTTGAATTAAGCAAACGAGATGAGAAAATTCAAGCTCACACTAACACGATTCGTCTATTGAGGACTCAAATTGCCCAATTGAAGTCCAACAAGTGTGATGTGTATGGCACCAATAAACCATCGTCCTCAGATTCTCCGAATTTTCGATATCAAGACACCATAAATAAAATACATCATGAAAATGAGTGTTTTCGAGAAGAAAATTCTAAGATTAAACAACATTACAAAGAGTTATATGACTCAATTAAAGTCACAAGAAATAGTCACAATGAAAGGATAACTACTTTGTTGAATGAAATTGAGAATCTGAAGACTCAGGTGAAAGGTAAAATGCCATGTACATCTTGCAATTATGTTTCATCAAAGGGTTCTGCTTGTAAAATATATGATGTAGATGTGGGGCCTATTCCATTTCCCACAAGAAATAACAGACATGTCCATCAGATGTATCTTAGTCACCTTAGAGATGGACTTGACACTCTTCGTGAGATTGTGGAAGAGGACAGAATAGGAAAACCCCATGATAAGGCAGTAAAATATGCATGTGTCCTCACAAAAAGGATTCAGGAACAGCTAGAATATGCCATTAGCTCGGGTCCAAAGTCCAGTCATCAAAGAGATAGCTTAGGTGCCTCATCGTCCACTTTTAAAAACAAGCATGTGTCCTTTGATTTACCATCAAGTACATCAGAACCCAGCACATCATTATCAGGAAAGCATCTGTTAGTAAAACAAACTAATGTTCCCATCATTACTTCTACAGGAGTAAAAAGTGACACCCAGGCTAGCGGGTCAAAGCCTAATGGCAACGCAAGGAATAATAGGACTGCGCCGGCTAAAAGTGATCACAAGAAAAGAGTAGAAGCCCAATTTAGGAACAATAAGTTTGTTAAGACTAGAAGGAATCGTGTTGATTTGAGTATCAAAAGTACTGTAATTAATTCGAATTCTAATATGGTATGTAAAACATGTGACAAATGCTTAATTTCTGTTAATCATGATGAATGTGTTGTGCCATCTCTGACATCTCAAGTACCACCCCATGTTATGCATGTTAGAAAAACTGAAAGTAATGTGAACAGTTGGGAAGCAACAGGAAAAATCTTCACTAAGGTTGGGTATCAATGGAGACCCACTGGGAGGAAATTCAGTTTAGGAAACCGGATTCCATTGCCTAAGTTGAATAAACATAAATTTGTGAAGAGTAAGGAATGGAGACCAACGGGTCGAATCCTTTCATTAGGTTCACACAGCCTTTCTAATAGATCTCTTGATATCTCTAGAGTAGTTTCCACTGTAGAGGCATCAACATTAGAAAAGACTAACACTCCTGAACTTGTGTGTGCTAACCAAACGGACCCCAGATTACAGCGGGGATACACATATTTCAATTATCCATTGTTGTCTGGTTTCAAATGCAGGTCGTACAAATCGTCCTTTGGTATTTGGACTCAGGCTGCTCAAAACATATGACTGGGGATCGCTCACGGCTCAAGAACTTTGTGAAAAAGTTTATTGGGACTGTTAGATTCGGGAATGACCACTTTGGTGCGATTATGGGTTATGGAGATTATGTGTTTGGTAACAGTGTAATCTCTCGGGTTTACTATGTGGAAGGACTAGGGCACAATTTGTTTTCTGTGGGCCAATTTTGTGACGCGGATCTGGAAGTGGCTTTCAGAAAACACATATGCTTCGTCAGAGAATTGGATGGTATAGATCTTCTCAAGGGTAGTCAGGGTACAAATCTATACACCATATCTATTGAAGAAATGTTGAAGTCCTCACCCATCTGCCTGCTTTCAAAAGCCTCTAAAACAAAGTCATGGCTATGGCATCGTCGTCTAAACCACCTGAACTTCGGTACCATCAATGATCTTTCCCACAAAGATCTTGTCAGAGGAATGCCCAGATTAAAATATGAAAAAGATCATCTCTGCTCTGCTTGCCAACTGGGCAAAAGCAAGAAACAAACCCACAAACCTAAAACCATCAACACCAACTTGGAAGTTCTTCATACCCTCCACATGGATTTGTGCGGTCCAATGAGAATACAAAGCATAAATGGAAAAAAATATATTCTGGTAATAGTAGATGAATTCTCCCGGTTCACATGGGTAAAGTTTTTTAAAACCAAGGATGAGACTCCAGAGGTGATCATTAAGTTGATTAAACAGTTGCAAGTAAGGCTTAATAAGACCATCAGAATCATCCGCACTGATAATGGGACTGAGTTTGTCAATCAACAACTCAGAAATTTTTATGAAAATACAGGCATCACACACCAGAAAAGTATACCTCACACTCCACAACAGAACGGTGTCGTTGAACGACGAAACCGTACGCTAGTGGAAGCTGCAAGAACCATGCTTATATTTTCGAAGGCACCGATGTTTCTCTGGGCAGAGGCCATTGCAACTGCATGCTACACCCAAAACCGATCTCTGATTCATCCCACTCATGAGAAGACTCCCTATGAGTTAATTCACAACAAGCAGCCAGATCTATCATTTCTTCGTGTGTTTGGTGCTCTCTGGTATCCAACCAATGATAGTCAAGACTTGGGAAAGTTAAAAGCTAAAGCAGATATAGGCCTTTTTGTGGGATACGCACCAGACCGTAGAGGGTATAGAATCTACAACAAAAGAACCCGACAAATCATGGAAACCATCCATGTCACGTTCGACGAGCTAAGTGAGCAAACTGTTTCAGGACAAACCAGTTCTGGACCTGAACTTAAACTGTTGACATAAATAATGCCTAAAAACATTATCAATATTTATTCATATCTCTATGTTTTGATGATCACAAAATGTAAACTCATTAAAACATAAACTTATCAAATAAACAAGTATTTAGTTGTAAATATTCACTTCTACAACTTAATCACTTAAGGTATGAATAAACAAGTGCTTAATGCATTATATGATCAAAGGAACATTTTCTTAATAACTATATTTTTTATAAAACATTTTATATATTTTTGAAAAACATTTTTGGTATTAAATAAAAATGTTTAATCTTTTATAAAAATATGAATTCAAATTTTTAACCAAAATCAGTTAAAATGTTCCAGAAAAACCTTCCCCACAAAAGGACAAAATTGGCCAACGTTCAGTAGGGGCGGCCCCCTTAATTTTACTAGGCGGCCCCCTTAATAATTAAGGGGACCGCCCCCTATTTAAGGGGACCGCCCCCGCTCCAGTAGGCTCCAGCTGTCCAGATTTTTCCCTATAAATACCAGCCTTCCCCTGAATTTTTACTCAACCCTTTTGCACTAAAACTTTCTGTTGTAGATCTCATTTCATATCTTAAATAAACCTTTGATCATGTAATCTTAAGCATTGGTTTCCAAGTGATCCAAGCTTTCACCATCCAAGTGCAAAAGAAGAATACTTCTATCAATCAAGATTAGAAGTATTACAACTTAGTATCATTTTGTTACTTAAGTTGTGTGTTTAACAAAGTTTGTAAATCATTCATTCATTTGTATGTAAGGTGTGTGTTGTAGATTAGTGTTGTGTGTAAGTAGTGAAGATGTTGTATAAGTAGTTGTGGTATAGAAGTTGTGAGGTCAAAGTGTCGAAGTCGTGAAGCCGTTGTGTAGATGTCGTGAACCCGTGGTGTAGAAGTTGTGAAGCCGTAGCTTAGAAGACGTGAAGTCCTTGTGTTGAAGTCGTGAAGCCGTAGCATAGAAGTTGTGTAGCGGTCGTGTTGAAGCCGTGAAGTCCTAGTCGTGAAGTCCTAGTGTTGAAGTCGTGAAGCCGTAGCATAGAGGTTGTGTAGCGGTCATGTTGAAGTCGTGAAGTCTTAGTCATGAAGACATAGTGTTGAAGTCGTGAAGCCGCATCATAGAGGTTGTATAGCGGTCGTGTTGAAGTCGTGAAGAAGTTGTGAAGAAGTCGTGAAGAAGTCATGAAGTAGTCGTGAAGAAGAAGGTGTGATTAAGTCGTTTTTAAGTTGTGAGATTGGTTCTAGCTACGATTAGAACTCGACATTTAGCCTTGTGTCGTTAAACCCGTGTAAGCCAAAGTTGTGTATGGTTTTCTCCGCCATAAGGGAGCTTATTGAAGTTGTGAAGAAAACTCTCGAGCAAGGTGTGCTCGGGGAGTGGAGTAGGGCAAGGAAGGTGTCCTTGTAGCCGAACCACTATAAATCTCTCGTGTCTCGGTTAGATCTTTCCATACCTTATTTATTTCTTTACTTGCATCGTCATTACTTTCATACACATAGGCTTATATAATTGCTAGTATCAATTAGAGGTCGACTTCACATAAAGATCAAATTGAAAATCCATTCAAGAAACCAAAACTTTTACAATCAATTTAAAAGAATACATATATAACTAATAATAAGATTTAAGTTTTATTTTTCATAACAAACTAGAATCTAAAGTTTTTTAAAAGTATAAAACAAAGTTTTTATAATAAATTAAAAAGACGTAAAACTATTCAACCCCCCCCCCCTTCTAGTTTTCCACAATTGGTATCAAGAGCCACGTCAATCAAGATCTTTAAAATATACTGTATTTTAAAACTTGAATCGATCTATGGAATTCGAAAAATATCTAGAAGGGGAATATTTGCTAAAACCACCACTATTTGAAAACTATACTTTTCTTGAATGGAAAAATAAATTTGAAACTTATGTGAAATCAATTGATCTAGATCTTTGGCATGTCATTTCGATTGCTGATTTTGAAAATCAAACAAAAACTGATTTTGAAAGTCAAATTGATTATTTGAAAACAAAGAATGAAATAAATAATAAAGCTAAAATAATTATTTATAAAACCTTGCCGAAAGTTGAATATGAAAGAATATTCTTCTGTAAAACGGCAAATGATATTTGGAAAAATTTCTTAAACTTTCATCAAGAAAAATGTCAAGCCAAAGATGAGGATTTTGATCTTGTACATGAATTAGTTATCTTAGAAAATTTAATAGATAAACATTTAGATAAAATAGATACATGTGCTACTAGTTCAAATGTTGTTAATGTAGGTGTTAGCGACGAAGACTTCATGAATCAACTCAAAAGTGAACTCAATCCAAGATCATGGAGTGACACAGACGAAGGAGAAGATCATCATCCGACTCACCTATCATTCACACGTCGATCATCATCTGAGACATTACGAAGAAAAGCTAGGACGTGAGGTAAGTTCTCTTTTTAAATTTCATAAGTAATTACTTCATGCATATAATCTTATTAATGCCTTAGGATACGCTTAGTCTGATAGGTTGCTTTGCCTTTACACTTTAGTTATATTCGTTCTGTGGCTTAATGAACTAGAAACTCTTTAGTTAGCCCCCCTAAGTATTAGTAAACCAAGCAATCTTCATATTTGGTACTCTTCGATAGGTAAATTTAGGAACTTAATTTCTTCTAAAAAGAGAATGACTACTGGAGAATCTATTGACTAGAAACTCAATTTGACCTAACGGTTGAATTGCTTCTATGTGAGAAGTTGGGTGTGTGTAACCCGTAAAAACGGTCGTGTTTAGCCCGAATTGAGCACCACTAGTAATAGTCTCATACTCATTCTCCAACTTGAATACATTATTCTTCCTAAATATACCTAACGATAGTTTACTGTTATGAACTTTGCTTTTCACTAGAGCTTTTCATTCCTAGATTTATGTCATCTTGCATATATAAAATTTCTAGATGTTTACTTGCTCCTATGTGATTTGACTGCATGCCTTCGTAATTATTTGTTTAGTTGTTGAATGCATTGTCATTATAATAGCTTTTGTTTTTCTCTAACTACTCTGACATGATGTATTTTTGTATTTAGTCATAATACATGCTTAAATGCCATAGGATATGTAGAAAGAGGTAGCATGTGACAATAGACTTGAGCATGAGATCTTTTATAAACCATTATTTTTAAATTTGCAAAAACTTCACATTTTGGAAAAATAATTTTTCAAAAGATTATGACACATTTCTATTAAACATGTTTCACCATCCTACCTTTCTTCCAAACTTGTGTCCATAATTACGTGTTTATCAAAAACCAAAGATTGGAAAAATATGTTTTCTTTCCTCATAAAAACATTTTGAAATAAAACCAAAACTATTTCATTAAAATATTTTTCACATCCACATAAAACCTACTTTCAAACATTGTTGAATAATGCCAAAAACATTTCTTTAAATCATGCTTGGTGATCTCATATATGTCATATATACTTGTGTATATGACACTTATAAGTGAACTAAATCAAAAATGAAAAATCATGGTTTACTTATTAAAGATCTCACTTGGTACAAGTCTAGAAGTCCATGCTATCACAACTCCCCATTCCCTTGTACATAGATAATCATTAGGATTAATTAACTTGTCTTTTAATCTTCCTAAGTATGAAACTATGAATTACATGGTGCTATGTATTATCTTCTTGTCTAATATATGTATATACATGTTATATGCTTAATGAGTAGTTTGCATGTTAGATAAAGTTGCTTAAATAAATATGCTTAGCATATATGAGTTATTAAATCCTAAATTGCCTTGAAAGAAGTTGGACTTGCTTGAAACTAAACCCAAAAACACAACCTTTTCTACAAATTTATGCCAAAAACCCATTTCCAGTAATCTGGAAGTCAGCAGATGGGCGGCCCCCTTAAATACCCAGGCGGCCCCCTTAAAATTAAGGGGACCGGCCCCTATTTAAGGGGACCGGCCATCTGGAGTGACGGATTACTGATTTCTTTTTCAATTTTCAACCCATTTTATCCTATACTTCCCAAAATTCACAAACACATTTTGTCACAAACCACCCTTCAAAATTTACCTTCCACAATCACATCATCACTACACCATAAATACCCATTTGGAGGAGGAAGCTTGACATTTGCCATAACCCAACAAATGATGTTGTTCAAACTCAACCAACACCTAAACCTCATCCTAATGAACCCTTTCACACACATAACCAATCATCCATATGTCCACCTTCATTCACTCATAATTACCCAAGTTCACAAATGTCTCCACCACCAAAAGTGTCACCACCACTTCCACCAAATAACAACCACTCTCCATCATCATCACCTTCCACTCAACACTTGAAGTTCATTGAAGAACTCAAGGAAGCCCATGAGCTTAATGCTCTCCTTGCTTTGCACCTTGCTCAAAGCAACTTAAACCCATCACCATCCATATCACCATCATTACCATCATCACCACATCACTTGAGTCAAATTCAGAAACATGTCAACAATTGTCCTTGTTGCATCTTTCTCCAAAATCAAACCATCATTACCATCATCACCAACCATCTCACCATCATTACCATCATCACCACATCACTCGAGTCAAATTGAGAAACATGTCAACAATAGTCCTTGTTGCATCTTTCTCCAAAATCAAACCATCACCTTAAATGAGCGTCTCACTTGGATTGAGTATCTTCTCGCTAGATCTAATCCAACACCACCACTTGAACAACATCAAAACCCTCATTCAACATGGTTAAGTCCAAGCTCTCCACCTCCAATTCCTCTATCAACACTCTCTCCAACATCCATACACCCAAACTTACAACCCCATTAATCCAACATTTTTTAACCCCACTTTACCATCATCCATCCAAAATAATCCAAATTTTCATGTCTCAAGCAAGTCCAATGGATCTCTTAGGCAATTTAAAATTTTCTACTTATTGCATGCTATAAGCAAAATATGTGTTGTATTAATAATTATGTTTTTAACATAATTATTTTCAACTAGTGAATGCTTTATTTCTTGTCTTTAATATATGGCTGTTATGCTTATTGCTTGTATACTTGATATCATGATATATATACATGCTTGATGATTAATAACATGCTTATTCCGTAATATGTTTTAAATGTATGCATGCGTAATTAACATGTTTATGTCACTATTTAATCATTCTTGATGTACATGATTCAAATGGAGCTTGCTGCAAAAACACCCTAAAAATGACCCTTTTCTGGAAAATTTTTTTTTTCAAATTTGGTCGCCTGGGAAAACACCAGATGGGCGGCCCCCTTAATTCCCTAGGCGGTCCCCTTAATTTTAATGGGGCCGGCCTACAATTAAGGGGACCGGCCATCTGGGCAGTAAAATTTACTGTTTCTTTTTGCATCTTGCGACCCCTTTTATCTAGCCCAAACCATACCTAAATCAACCATCACCTCCATCATACACCCATTTTCATTCACCATGCTATCACCAAAATCATCTCTAAGACACCAAAACTCCATCACCACCACCTCAATGTCAATCCCCAAGTGCACCAAATACACCATCAAAAACACCCTTCACTCATGACACAACATCTTCATCCATATCTTCCACTTCATCCATCAATAACTACATCAACTCACACCTTTCATCATCACCATCAAGAGCATCAACTCCACCTCCTACTCAAGAACCTCCATTCACCCAACTTGTCATTTCCATATCACCAATAACACCTCTTGATGCTCATTTCTCATCATCACCTTTGGTCTTAGAGATGAGATACATGATGACATCAAATAAGTATATTTTATTAGCATTATTTATCCTATGCTATTCGCTTGTTTTGTATTATTTTATATGGGAATCGATACTTAATCGCTTACTTTTGTGATTCTCAGTTATAAACAAGCATTTGGTGAAAGTTGACTATTTTGGACGTAAATTGGAGCAAAAGGGATCAAGTTGGAAAAGTCTACTGAACTGACGAAGAATACGCCGCATCATTCTTGATAGATGCGCCGTACATAAAGACTTAGATGAATCTGAGACCATTGCCTGACTTTGAAGAATGCGCCGCATGGATTTATCCCATGCGCCGCATATGAAACCTTGGTCAACGAGAAGAACCAACTTGTTTTACTCCAGATGCGCCGCATGAAGCTCCTGATATGCGGCGTATCAATCTCAAAACTTCACCAGATTTCCAAGATATTGAAGAATATTCCTGAATATAATAACCTTGGACCCCACGCGAAGTTACCTTGATACGCCGCATCGGATCAATCCGATGCGCCGTATCGGCCATATACAATCCTTGCCGAGAATTCAAGAAATCAAGTGGAGATTAGAAGCTTAATGAAGAAGTCAAGATTACAAGTCGACACTTGAAGATGCTTTCGTATTTTGGCCATAAAATCTTCATCCGGACTCCGTTTTAGGTGATTCAAGCGGCCACGGAAAGAGAAAAAGGAGATCTACCTGTATCTGAAGGAGATGCGGCGCATCTGGTCCTTAGATGCGCCGTATTGGGAGATGAGGGGCATCTGGTATTTAGATGCGCCGTATTGGGTCAGTTTCAGACTTGGAGGCTACGTTTACTTATAGATGCGGCGCATCTAACTCTCTAGATGCGCCTTATCGACCCAGATTTTAGAATCTATAAATACCGAACTCATTAACGAATTAGGGGATCTTTGGGAACCCTTAGGGGCATTCCCAGAAGATCAAAGCCTCTCCAAACAGTAGAAGATCAATATTGAAGACCTAATCATCCTTGAAGAACATCTCTAATCATTGTTATATTACTTAATCATTCGGTTAGCGTATCGTATTCATTATGTTTCATACTTTATTCGTTATGATTATGTTTATGTACTTTGTTACAGAGATTATGGGCTAACACCCTTAGGTGTTAGCCATGTTTATGAAGTTTTATTAGTTTTTATGATTTTGTCGATGTGTTTGCTTTGTTATTGGATTGGGTGCTTGTCGATAAAAACTCGTTTATTGCTTATAACTAGTAGAAGTCTATGTAACTAGGTTATGATCCTTATAACTTTAATTGATGTGACTTAACTACCTGTAATTGTGGTTGCTTTGGTTGAGTTATATGCGTGTTAACCCGAATCTCTATTAGGAATCATTGTTTGGCATAAACGGAACGTGTCTACAACCTAATAGGACTAGTAGCGTGTAATACCGAACTAGGTTAGATGGTTTAAAGCAATAAGTTAGTATTGATGCTAGACGAGTCACTATGATCTTTCGTCATATCCGCCCCGAGGGCTAGTTACTTAATTGTGACAGAATTTCGTAATTGATATGCCGATTAACAATTGAATGAATTAAAACAAGTAGACATAAGCATGTATAACTATAAAATGGATTAGACTTGGCTAACCCGTTCTTCCTATCTTTGGTGTCTTCATACTTGTATTGTTTGTTTATCTTAGTTTAGTTAGAATAAAACCAAACCCGTGCCAGTCTCTCAGGCTGAACCCCCCTTTACGTTAGTTTAGGAGAGTCGAATACCTCTAGAATTAGTATATTAGAAATCTCACTCCTAGTGAACGACCCTTGCTTACCTAGAAACTATCTACATTGACCGGGTACACTGCCCGTTAGTGTTTAGAGTCTATAGGTTAGTTCGGCAAAATATAAATTTAAAACTTGGTAGTTTATTATAGACCTAAAAAAAACACATCAAGTTTTTGGCGCCGTTGCCGGGGAGTGAATTGTTATTATCTGTTAATTTGATTAGTATTTTAATTAGGTTTTTCTTTTTATTAGATTAATTGCATCATTGTATTATTTTGCATATTTGTTGTATTGTGTGTTATTTGTTTTCTTTTATTTTTGCTTGTTTGATTTCGTTGTGTGTTTATTTTTTGTTTTTATTTTTCGTGTTTTTCTGTTCTGCTATCGTTGTACTGTGCTAAATCAAACGATACGGCGCATCTGATTTCTCAGATACGGCGTATTGCGTTTAATTTTTATAAAATACAACGCGTTTAATTAATTCGATACGACGCATCTTTTCCCCAAGATACGGCGTATCTGTTTTTAATAAGAAATTTTTTTCTAAGCGATAAAGTAATACGACGCATCTGCTTTTGCAGATACGGCGTATCTGTTTTTGATAAAAAAAAATTTCTAAACGTTAACGCCATACGACGCATCTGCTTTCGCAGATACGGCGTATCTATTATTTTAATTAAAAACAGTTTTCGAATTATTAAACAGATACGGAGCATCGATTTCTTTCGATACGGCGTATCTTCTGAATCAAAAATCTTGTATTTTTAAACGTAACGAAAATACGGCGAATTAACTTTCGTTAATACGACGAATTTAATTTTAAATAAATATCGATTTTTGATTAATTAATTCGATACGGCGCATTCTTAAATTCTAAGCGGCGTATCTATTTTCTGAATAAAGTCTGATTAAATTTTAACGTATTAAGATACGGCGTATCCAACTTTTTGGATACGGCGCATCGTCTGCAGATATCAGTAACTTTAATTTTTCGTATTCCGTTTTCGTTGTTAATTTTCTGATATATTACTTTCTCGAGCATACCCTACTGATGCTTTTGTGTTGATTTCAGGAAGTGCATGACCAGGAGTTCTACGAAGAACTTGATTCAACCTTTCGAAGATCCTGAACGAGCCCTGCATTCACTTAAAAGGCTTTTCAACACAAGAAGCTTTGATCTTTCAAGTTCACTCGAGCTTGATTACTTTTCTGAAGAAAAAGAGGAAGTTGAAACAGAAACAATGGGCGAAAACACTACTATGGAGGAATACATGAACAGCACCCGTGCTGATTACACTTCAGGAGTTGCTAGACCAAAGTTTGATGATAAGTCAAAATTTGAGTTGAAGGGTCAGTTTCTCAAAGAGCTAAGAGAGAATGCTTTCAGTGGGACGGAACATGAGGATGCTAATGAGCATGTTGAAAAGGTCCTGGAGATTACAGATTTGTTTACTTCAGAAGGGGTCACTGACGATCAACTCATGCTAAGAATCTTTCCAATCTCGCTAAAAGGAGCTGCTAACAAGTGGCTAAGGAATGAACCTGCTAGTTCAATCACTACATGGGGAGATTTGAAGAGCAAATTCCTGAAGAGATATTGTCCACCTGCTAAGACTGCTAAAAAGATGGAGGCTATCAATAGTTTCAAGCAAGAGCCTGATGAAACTCTTTATCAAGCTTGGGAACGATTTAAAGATTTATTGATAAAATGTCCTCACCACTATCTAACCCCTATGCAGGAGATAATATTGTTTTATCAAGGATTGGACGTGCCTACAAGACAGATTTTGGATGCTAAGGGAGCTGTACCTCAAATGAGTGCAACTAATGCTAGGAAAGCGATCCAAGAAGCTGCTGATCATTCTCAGAAATGGCACGATGGGACCTCTACTAGATCTAAGAGCAGCACTAATTTTGACGGGATTGCTGCTATTCAAGCTCAATTGGATAAAATTAGTAGAGAGATGAAGAAGCGTGATGAAAGAGCGTATGCTGCCCAAGTTGGATGTGAAAAGTGCGAAAGACCTCACTACACTAAAGATTGTCCAAATAAGAATGAAAGTGAGACGTTTGAAGAAGCATATTACACCCAATTTGGACAACCATTCCGACCTTCAGGGAGATTTAGGGAAGCTACACCGGGATTCTATCATAAGAACAACTTTAATCCCGCTTATCAAGAAAGGAGGCAGACTTTAGACGATACTCTAAAGCAAATTATGGCCGATGCTGCTAAAAGACATGAAGAAAATACTGCTATGATCAAAGAAATCCGAGCTTCAACGGACACTACTACAAGAAATCAAGGAGCTTCGATCAAAGCATTGGAACAACAAATTGGTCAAATGAGCAAAGTTCTTCATGAAAGGGGATACGGAAGTTTACCGAGCTCAACCGAAACCAATCCAAGAGATCATGTCAAGGCCATAAGCACCACTGAAGAAGTCACTCCTTACTTGCCTAGAAGATCGATGAATGGTGATGATGGTGCAAGACCCGAATTTTTCTTTAATTCTTCAATCAGTTTAAGGAGACTACTAAAAGAGAAGACAAAGATTGAAGAGGAGATCAAGGCAACAATGAAAGAAGAGAGCTCTGCAACCGACTTAAATGCCTTGCCTCATAAAGAAAAAGATCCAGGAAGTTTTACTTTACCTTGTTCTATTAATAATATATCTTTCAATAATGTGTTAGCTTACTTAGGAGCTAGTGTCAGTGTTATGCCTCTTAAGACATTCGCTACCCTATGACTAGGAAAATTAGCACCAACTAAGTTACTTATTGAATTGGCTAATAAAACGGTAAAACGACCTGAAGGGATTGCTAATAATGTGCTAGTTAAGATTGAGCAGTTTATTTTTCCCGTAGACTTTGTTATACTAGACATGCCCGAGGATGTTAAGATTCCTTTAATCCTAGGAAGACCTTTCTTGTCTACTGCCCGTGCTAAGATTGATGTGTTTAAAAGAAAAATCTCATTAAGTTTAGGGAATAATAAACTAGTCTATAAGTGCCAAGATCCTGTTAATAGCATAATTAGAGGTGTTTATGTGCTAGGATTAAGAGAGCGTATGGACCTCGATCTTGAAGCTAGACTTATGGGAGAAACATTGATTCAAAACAACTCGACTAATCCTAATCATGAGAACTTTGAAGAATTTATTGACCTTAATGTACCTACCGAACTTAGACGCGATGTTGTTAATGATTCTGATGATGAGTGGAATGATTGCGTAGTAATTAATAAACGTAGGAGAATAGTTGAGAAAACGAATTTGAATAATGATGTGTTTATTGAACTACCACCCCACCTTGCTTATTTATGCCTATATGATAACAAGAATTTCCCGTCTATCATTTTGTCATCTCTGCCCGAAAGGGACAAGACTTTGTTTATACAGATATTAAAGAAGAACGGCGTGGAAATTAAGGACGAGCAAGGAGTGTTCAATATTACTGAATTGGGGATGAAGGAGCGCGATGTTTCCGACTCCTTCAATGATCGATATTAAAGAGCTGAACGTGAGTCTAACTTGAAGACTCTGGAATAAAGACAAGTGCTGGCCGGGAGACAACCCGGAGAATTTTTATTATTCTGTTTTCTATGTCGAGTCAGTCAGGCCGCATGAAGATACGGCGCATCTCAATTCTGAGATGCGACGCATCTCCTGCAATGGTCATATCTTATTTAATTTTTCTTCATTTTTATTTTTCGACTTTAAAACTATTTATCAGTTTATTTTAATGCGGCGCATCCCTGGTTAAGGATGCGGTGCATCTTTTATTCTGATCCGTATTTATTCCAGGCTCGATACGGCGTATCTTCTCCAATAAGATACGGCGCATCGACTGACCTGATGATTTTCAGTTTTAATTTTTAAGTTTTACTTTTCCTAACTACTAATGTATTATGCAAGTTTGAACCTTTCTTATCTTAGGTGTGTTTTGAAGTGTTGGTGGTATTATAGTTTCCTGGATTTCCTGTGGATACATCAAGTATGAAGCTTAAACGTTCTAATCCACAAGAAAGATGATTTTTGCTCTTACACAAATGGAGGATCATACCGAGCAAATCTCAGGGGAGTTTTTCTTTTCTAATTCTTTTATTTTCCAGTTTTTAACCTTTTATACAAACAACGAGGACGTTGTTTAACTTAAGTGGGGGGATTGGAGAATTAGAACACTTAACACTTACTTGTCCTAAACTTTTTCAAAAATTATGCTTAAAATGTGCTTAATATATCAAACTTAAAAATTTTTTAGCATGTTTTTGTTTAAGATCTAAGTTGCATAGCTGCACACATGACGTTATTTTCAAAAATTGTGATTTTTCAAAATTCACAAATCTATGAGTGTGCCGGTGACTTGTAAACTTTAGAACTTGGCTTGTATACTACTCGAGACCACCATAATAAGTATTATTTATATAATTGGAATGACTTGTCTAAATTGGTAAAATTCTAGGATTACACCCAAATAGCCTTTATATGTTATGTGTTATTAACTAACTACACTGGTTAGTTAACCCCCATATAAACCCTTTGTTTACTCTCATTTTTAGAGTAAGATACCCCTAGAAAAACCCTCAGAGCCATTCCTTTCGTTTCTTACACCAATGTTTAAAATGTTTCGTTACACCCTTACACCTTAGCCTACCCTGTAGATTAAAATCCGTGGTTGGTTAATTGCTTTAGGCAAAGTGTGTTTCCTTACATTACCTGTGTTCGCATGCGTAATTCATTATCTTTGGTTAGGTCGGGAAATTGCACAATGCAATCGGTAAGAAAGTAAATATTATATAACTTTTAGTTTATTTTCGTGTGTTTACTACTTTCACTATTATTTTTATATCTGAAGTTATGAAGATTTTTTTGTGATGGTGAAGTGGTGAAATTTTACACCATTAATGTTTTTATTGGGTGAAAAAAAAATAAATAAAAAAAAGAAAAAAAAAAAGAAAAAAAATAGAAAAAAAAATTAAAAAAAAAGAAAAAAAAAGAAAAAGAAAAAAAAAAGAGAAAAATAAGAAAAAAAAAAGAAGAAAAGTTGGAAGTTTGTTTTAACCAACTTATGTAAAGTTTTGTATTAAGTGGGAGATATCACCACTACTTGTTGTTGTATATTATATATATGGATTGAATGGGAGTTGGCCGTTATGGGAACACCAACTAAGGTTATTCTTTGATTGAGATCTTGTTGAGTATAATTCGTGTCTACCTAAAGCGTGTGTTTCAAGTGTTAAAGCGTGAGTTATTCAATGATATGAGTCTTATTCATGGGATGGTTGGGATAGTGATTAACCACACTTAGGATTTTAATTTATTTGTTTCGTTTATTTTTCATTTTACACCAATTTACATCCCAAATATTATCCATACCCTATATTATTCTTTATCCAAACCTTTGATTTATTGAGATTGGGGATTTGAGCAATCTTAAGTATCGTAGTCGTGGATTCGGCTATGTATTTATGATTTTGTCGCCCTTTTTGATATAATATTATTGGTTGAGATTACTTGGTCCTATCTTTAGCCCATTCGAGTTAAGGATTTGAGCAATTGCAAGTATCGTGTTCGTGGATTCGATCATGTATTTGTGATTTTGTCGCCTTTTCTGGAATTTGAGATCGATAGAGATTAAGGAGAATGATTAACCCTTTAAGCCTATAAACCCTTTTTACCGCTTTAGACTTGTTATTCCTTGGCTTTAGTGGGGGAGATGTGTATACTTGCCAAGCTTATGATAGAATATTCATCACGACTGGACAGTTAAACGATTAGATTTGCTTTTATCGAAATATTTTATTTTACTTCTAATTCGTTAAGTGTTTGGTTGTGTGATTATGATAAAAAATGAATACATGCTTAAATATAAAAATAAATCCTAATATCTTTTAGGATACATTTTCATAAGATTAAATCTAAGGTTTACTTGGGGACAAGTAAAGTTCAAGTGGGGGGATATTTGATGAACTCAAATAAGTACATTTTATTAGCATCATTTATCCTATGCTATTCGCTTGTTTTGTATTATTTTATATGGGAATCGATACTTAATCGCTTACTTTTGTGATTCTCAGTTATAAACAAGCATTTGGTGAAAGTTGACTATTTTGGACGTAAATTGGAGCAAAATGGATCAAGTTGGAAAAGTCTACTGAACTGAAGAAGAATACGCCGCATCATTCTTGATAGATGCGCCGTACATAAAGACTTAGATGAATCTGAGACCATTGCCTGACTTTGAAGAATGCGCCGCATGGATCTATCCCAAGCGCCGCATATGAAACCTTGGTCAATGAGAAGAACCAACTTGTTTTACTCCAGATGCGCCGCATGAAGCTCCTGATATGCGGCGTATCAATCTCAAAACTTCACCAGATTTCCAAGATATTGAAGAATATTCCTGAATATTATAATCTTGGACCCCACGCGAAGTTACCTTGATACGCCGCATCGGATCAATCCGATGCGCCGTATCGGCCGTATACAATCCTTATCAAGAATTCAAGAGATCAAGTGAAGATTAGAAGCTTAATGAAGAAGTCAAGATTACAAGTCGACACTTGAAGATGCTTTCGTATTTTGGCCATAAAATCTTCATCCGGACTCCGTTTTAGGTGATTCAAGCGGCCACGGAAAGAGAAAAAGGAGATCTACCTGTATTTGAAGGAGATGCGGCGCATCTGGTCCTTAGATGCGCCGTATTGGGAGATGAGGCGCATCTGGTATTTAGATGCGCCGTATTGGGTCAGTTTCAGACTTGGAGGCTACGTTTACTTATAGATGCGGCGCATCTAACTCTCTAGATGCGCCGTATCGACCCAGATTTTAGAATCTATAAATACCGAACTCATTAACGAATTAGGGGATCTTTGGGAACCCTTAGGGGCATTCCCAGACGATCAAAGCCTCTCCAAACAGTAGAAGATCAATATTGAAGACCTAATCATCCTTGAAGAACATCTCTAATCATTGTTATATTACTTAATCATTCGGTTAGCGTATCGTATTCATTATGTTTCATACTTTATTCGTTATGATTATGTTTATGTACTTTGTTACAGAGATTATGGGCTAACACCCTTAGGTGTTAGCCATGTTTATGAAGTTTTATTAGTTTTTATGATTTTGTCGATGTGTTTGCTTTGTTATTGGATTGGGTGCTTGTCGATAAAAACTCGTTTATTGCTTATAACTAGTAGAAGTCTATGTAACTAGGTTATGATCCTTATAACTTTAATTGATGTGAGTTAACTACCTGTAATTGTGGTTGCTTTGGTTGAGTTATATGCGTGTTAACCCGAATCTCTATTAGGAATCATTGTTTGGCATAAACGGAACGTGTCTACAACCTAATAGGACTAGTAGCGTGTAATACCGAACTAGGTTAGATGATTTAAAGCAATAAGTTAGTATTGATGCTAGACGAGTCACTATGATCTTTCGTCATATCCGCCCCGAGGGCTAGTTACTTAATTGTGACAGAATTTCGTAATTGATATGCCGATTAACAATTGAATGAATTAAAACAAGTATACATAAGCATGTATACCTATAAAATGGATTAGACTTGGCTAACCCGTTCTTCCTATCTTTGGTGTCTTCATACTTGTATTGTTTGTTTATCTTAGTTTAGTTAGAATAAAACCAAACCCGTGCCAGTCTCTCAGGCTGAACCCCCCTTTACATTAGTTTAGGAGAGTCGAATACCTCTAGAATTAGTATATTAGAAATCTCACTCCTAGTGAACGACCCTTGCTTACCTAGAAACTATCTACATTGACCGGGTACACTGCCCGTTAGTGTTTAGAGTCTATAGGTTAGTTCGGCAAAATATAAATTTAAAACTTGGTAGTTTATTATAGACCTAAAAAAAATGCATCAATACACTACATATTTTCATCCCTTGAACACATGCTTAACAACCAACCTCCACCACAACATCCATCATTTTCACCCACTACACTACCACCACCTTCATTCTCACCAAATTAAGCATATGCAATGCTTAATCAAAAATAATTTTTCAAACCATTTTGTGTGCAAGCCCCATGGAAGATCATGTACTCCTAGAATGATTATGTAGATTGCATCACTTACTAGCTAATGTAGGATTGAATATAATCTTGGATGGTTGTGTATTGATACACAACATTTTTTACTGAATGTCTTTATATGCATGCTTATTTTTGCTATATATATGCTTGTGCTTCTAATATTTTTCTTGCAAGTATTCCATATATCGATTCCTTGGTGCCCTCAAACGAGGGGGAGCACACATCAAGGGGGAGTTCTCGTTCTGACAAATTTTGTCTCTAAAACTTGTCGGCTCAACCTTTTTGATGCTACAAAAAGGGGGAGAAGTGAATATAAACTCACTAAATACTTTTCCAAAAATAACTTTTTAGATTTAATGAGTTTAGGTTTTGTAATCATCAAAAAGGGGGAGATTGTTGACATAAATAATGCCTAAAAACATTATCAATATTTATTCATATCTCTATGTTTTGATGATCACAAAATGTAAACTCATTAAAACATAAACTTATCAAATAAACAAGTATTTAGTTGTAAATATTCACTTCTACAACTTAATCACTTAAGGTATGAATAAACAAGTGCTTAATGCATTATATGATCAAAGGAACATTTTCTTAATAACTAGATTTTTTATAAAACATCAAAAACATTTTATATATTTTTGAAAAACATTTTTGGTATTAAATAAAAATGTTTAATCTTTTATAAAAATATGAATTCAAATTTTTAACCAAAATCAGTTAAAATGTTCCAGAAAAACCTTCCCCACAAAAGGACAAAATTGGCCAACGTTCAGTAGGGGTGGCCCCCTTAATTTTACTAGGCGGCCCCCTTAATAATTAAGGGGACCGCCCCCTATTTAAGGGGACCGCCCCCGCTCCAGTAGGCTCTAGCTGTCCAGATTTTTCCCTATAAATACCAGCCTTCCCCTGGATTTTTACTCAACCCTTTTGCACTAAAACTTTCTGTTGTAGATCTCATTTCATATCTTAAATAAACCTTTGATCATGTAATCTTAAGCATTGGTTTCCAAGTGATCCAAGCTTCCACCATCCAAGTGCAAAAGAAGAATACTTCTATCAATCAAGATTCGAAGTATTACAACTTAGTATCATTTTGTTACTTAAGTTGTGTGTTTAACAAAGTTTGTAAATCATTCATTCATTTGTATGTAAGGTGTGTGTTGTAGATTAGTGTTGTGCGTAAGTAGTGAAGATGTTGTATAAGTAGTTGTGGTATAGAAGTTGTGAGGTCAAAGTGTAGAAGTCGTGAAGCCGTTGTGTAGAAGTCATGAAGCCGTTGTGTAGATGTCGTGAACCCGTGGTGTAGAAGTTGTGAAGCCGTAGCTTAGAAGACGTGAAGTCCTTGTGTTGAAGTCGTGAAGCCGTAGCATAGAAGTTGTGTAGCAGTCGTGTTGAAGCCGTGAAGTCCTAGTCGTGAAGTCCTAGTGTTGAAGTCGTGAAGCCGTAGCATAGAGGTTGTGTAGCGGTCATGTTGAAGTCGTGAAGTCTTAGTCATGAAGACATAGTGTTGAAGTCGTGAAGCCGCATCATAGAGGTTGTGTAGCGGTCGTGTTGAAGTCGTGAAGTAGTTGTGAAGAAGTCGTGAAGAATTCGTGAAGTAGTCGTGAAGAAGAAGGTGTGATTAAGTCGTGTTTAAGTTGTGAGATTGGTTCTAGCTACGATTAGAACTCGACATTTAGCTTTGTGTCGTTAAACCCGTGTAAGCCAAAGTTGTGTACGGTTTTCTCCGCCATAAGGGAGCTTATTGAAGTTGTGAAGAAAACTCTCGAGCAAGGTGTGCTCGGGGAGTGGAGTAGGGCAAGGAAGGTGTCCTTGTAGCCGAACCACTATAAATCTCTCGTGTCTCGGTTAGATCTTTCCATACCTTATTTATTTCTTTACTTGCATCGTCATTACTTTCATACACATAGGCTTATATAATTGCTAGTATCAATTAGAGGTCGACTTCACATAAAGATCAAATTGAAAATCCATTCAAGAAACCAAAACTTTTACAATCAATTTAAAAGAATACATATATAACTAATAATAAGATTTAAGTTTTATTTTTCATAACAAACTAGAATCTAAAGTTTTTTAAAAGTATAAAACAAAGTTTTTATAATAAATTAAAAAGACGTAAAACTATTCAACCCCCCCCCCCCTTCTAGTTTTCCACATAAACTTTTGACACCTGGACCAATTAGTTCAGGACTTGTACAGTATCACACGCCTGGAGAATCTTTCATTCCACCATCGAGTGAGGAATTGAAGAAGCTATTTGACCCTATGTTTGACGAATACTTTGAACCAACAAATGAAACATTCACAAATGCAGTAGCTGCACCTAACGCTGCAAATGGTCAAGCATCCCAAGACTCAGAAGACCATTCAGCTTCAGTCTCAATCAGCTTCAATGCTCCTGCAGCAAGTCAATCTCACACAACGTCAAATACTCAAACCTCTCCGGTGCAACAAGATTCTGCAGATGATCATTCTTTGGAAGTTAATCCTTTTGCTCCTATCGATGATGTTCCGTTTGAGAACATATTTGCTCCTGAACCTTCTTCAGACATGTCTTCTCAAGAGGAACACAGAACTGCAACATCAATCCAAAACCCTCAACCTCATGACCATCTCAGAAAATGGACCAATGATCATCCAATTGACAACATCATCGGCAACCCTTCTCGTCCTGTGTCCACTCGTAAACAACTGGCTACAGATGCATTGTGGTGTTTCTTCAATTCTGTACTGTCTAAAGTCGAACCAAAGGACGTCAAAGACGTAATGTCCAAAGACTGTTGGTTCGAGGCCATGCAAGACGAAATCCATGAATTGATCGACTAGAAGTATGGGAATTAGTGCCTCCTCCAGAGTGTGCTATGATCATTGCTCTCAAGTGGATCTTCAAGGTAAAACTTGATGAGCATGGTGATGTTTTGAAGAACAAGGCACGTCTAGTTGCCAAAGGATACAGACAAGAAGAGGGCATTGATTTTGAAGAATCATTTGCTCCAGTTGCTAGAATAGAAGCTATTAGAATCTTCCTGGCCAATGCTGCAAGTCGTAATATGATAGTCTACCATATGGATGTCAAAACGGCCTTTCTAAATGGTGACTTAAGGGAAGAAGTCTACGTTAGTCAACCTGAAGGATTTGTGGACACTGAGCATCCTACACATGTTTATCGCTTGAAGAAGGCTCTTTATGGGTTGAAGCAGGCACCTAGAGCATGGTATGATACACTGTCCAAGTTTCTTCTAGCTCATGGATTCTCAAAGGGTGTGGTTGATCCAACATTATTCACCAGAAAGACAAGCAAACATCTACTCCTAGTTCAAATTTACGTAGATGACATCATATTTGCTTCATCTGATCCTAGTGAATGTGATAGATTCTCAAAAGAGATGAGCTCCAAGTTTCAAATGTCTATGATGGGACAAATGTCATTCTTCCTAGGATTACAAGTCTCTCAAAGTTCCGGAGGCATTTTCATCAATCAGTCCAAATACGCATATGAGATCTTGAAAAAGTTTGGATTCGACTCAAGTGAGCCAGTTGATACTCCCATGATTGATAGATCTAAGCTAGATGAAGACCCGTCAGGGATTCCAGTCGATCAAACAAAGTACAGAAGCATGATTGGATCTTTAATGTACATTACTGCAAGCAGACCTGATCTTCTATTTGTTGTATGTATGTGTGCGAGATATCAATCCAGGCCTACCAAAAAGCATTTAGAAGCAGTAAAAAGAGTCTTCAGGTACCTTCAAGGAACAGTCCATATGGGTCTATGGTACCCTAAGGATACAGCCATGGAGCTAGCGGCTTATGCTGATGCGGATCATGCGGGGTGTCAGGACACCCGTCACAGTACTTCAGGAGGAGCTCAGTTTTTGGGGGAAAAGTTGGTTAGTTGGTCCTCTAAGAAGCAAATGAGCACATCCATATCTTCTACTGAGGCTGAATATATTGCTATGTCGGCATGTTGTGCTCAAATCCTTTGGATGCGTTCACAACTCTCAGATTATGGATTCTCTTACAACAAAATTCCTCTATATTGTGACAACAAAAGCGCCATTGCTCTATGTTGCAACAATGTCCAGCACTCCAGGTCCAAGCACATCAACATCAGGCATCACTTCATCAGGGAGCAGGTTGAAAAGGGAATTGTGGAGCTGTATTTTGTAAGGACAGAGTTTCAGCTAGCTGATATCTTCACCAAGGCCCTACCAAGAGAAAGGTTTCAATTTATTCTCCCGCGTCTTGGAATGAAAAGCTTGTCACCTGAAACCGTCAAGTGTCTTCAAGAGTAAAAGGAGGAGTAAAGGGTTATCTTCTTGTATCCTTGTATATATTTGTCTATATCTTAATACAAAAAGAAAAGAGAAAAATACAAAACCTTCAAAAAACCATAAAAATCGAAAAATCTGAAAACACCAAAAATAGTCTCATCTAGGCATGTCTTCTGTTTATCGATAACATTTACGGGACTAGAAATGTCATTCAACAATGACACGGGCCTTTAAATGAAGCTTGAGCAGAAGTTATAACTAATCGGTTAAAACATGTCTCAATGGTTTGCAGTTACTTTATACTGCAACTCGCACTTTAAATTGGGGAAAGCACGTCGCCAAAAAGACGGCTGTTCCACCGACCGGGTGATGTTCACATGGACATGGATTACTTTATATACATGCTACTCGATTTGATGTACGTCTCAGTGCGTCATTTCTTGCATAAGAAGAGAAGTCTTCTTTACATCAAAATCTCTTTATCTTCTCTGATTCTTCAAGAGAGGTTTGATGTCTCACAAGGTGGTAAATTGTATTAAATTTTCACAAATTCTCTTCTCTTGATTGAATGACTACAACTCTTTAAATAGAAAACGGGTCATTAATTAAGGGGGAGAGTACTTGTACAAATTTCTAACACCTTACCAACATTGTGCAACATCAGCAGTGACACTCTCTCATGGATTAAAGAGGAGCATAGTATGTTCCATTATCAGAAAACATTTAATTGGACACATTGTCTCCCACACATTTTCTAACTTATTTAAATCAATTGGGATCACAAATCTCAATTGGTTTGAAATTTTTGATCGGGGGAGAGAATGTGATTTAAATATGAAATCTGATAAAATGTGATGTTTGGACGAAAATGTAAGCTCTCCCATATGTGCTAAACTCTTTCGTATATCGATGCACATATTGAGGGGGAGCGAATGGACAAACAAAAGGATTTGGCATGCATCTCACATGAGCGTGACTCAGACTTCACCAATGAATTGACGATAGCTAAAGTCAGTAGTCGAAAGGACATGTCCTGGACGGGTAATAATTTCAAGCCAGTTTATCTGGTGATGTAAGCGTGTCTCGCAAAGGACGTGTCTGAGTAGAATGCACCGATTTCGAGCGATTTTCCTTGAATGTGATCTGGACGGGTAATAATTTCAAGCTAGTTTACTAGTGATGTAAGCGTGTCTCACGATGATCATGTTCTTGGAAAATCAATCAATTCAAAAAGTGCGTGCTCTACCTAACATGTGCAAATTTATAAAACAGTCAACCGAGCACATGTTGAGGGGGAGCATTTGAAAAATATAAAACTCTCAAGTGTTTGCAAAAATGTGTTTCAGAATCATGAACACTTTGAGAGATTTTTCAAAGATTTGGTTTATGGCAATCGTGGAAGTACACCAAAGACCGACCATTTTAATGAATGTATGGAGTTATAAGGATGGTTAGGTTAGGCTCAAGTTCCCACGATCCCGCCAGAACTGGAGGGATCTACCCAGGGACAATCCACTAGTTAGTGTAGAAGTCCTTAGGTATGTTTAAAAAAGGAGAAAAGTGGATAAGGGAAGAGTGCCGACTGAGATGGAGCTAGTACTGGAACAAACCCAACAAGGTTCTAGTGATGAAGTCCGGTATGCACTGAAGGGGTTGAAGAATGAAAAAGAATTGTAAAGATAAAGGGTGAAAAGAAAGAAGCCCTCCTTACAACTTAGGCAGAAACCGGGTCAATTCATATGCTGTCAAAATCACTTAGATGATTGCTGGCATTGAAGACAAAGTATCATGGACCCAGTGATACACTGCACTACCCTCCCCAGCCAGTCAAGGTCCCTCAAAGGACTCTTGTTTCAATTGTCACGGAGATCAATACATTCCTATCGTCTCTCTCACTCCGAGTTAGATGATATTGAAAAGGTGGCAGTTCTCTCCAGCCTCCGCTCACTAAATCAAAACGCACTATTGAGTCTAGAGCCACGAGATGCATAAAAAGATCTCTTAGGGACACAAATTATTTCTACACTGGTTGTTCAACAGTAAGGACTCCAGTTGTAAACTTATGAGTCCTAGCAGATCTTAGCAATCTGCCAGAACATTTATGAGAGAATTTACGAATGTAATTCTCAATGATTGAATGGAAATTCCTGCCAGGGTCAACATCAAGCAGCCCTGAAAGCAGGTCACTTCGGTAATTCCCTGTGGATTACGCTTAGTGATCGCGGCGGTTTCAAACGGTCTACAGTCGTGGAGTGATCTCCAGCGACTCACCTAATCGTTGATATGCTACGGTATGATCTTAAAAATCCCTCTATGGGTTTTCGATTAGGAACGGTCTTGGTAAGGATTAGAGAGAGTTTTCACACTATGCTGTTTACAATCTCAAAGTCCTAACCTGTAAGTACCGGTCGATTTGTTGCTAACTGTCTAATGCAGGATCTTCTGGCGATTGTAGCTGAGGAATGTTGTAGCTGGTTGCAGAGAAGATGCCAATCCTCTACCACATGTTCACACTACATCATCATCTTAAGCAAAGAATTCATGATCAACCTAAAGACCTTTAACACAGCTTCTGCAAACTCTGATGCTGAAGATCATGACACCAGACTAGTGTGAGCATGTCGGCCCTATGAATAACACATCACATGGAAACATACTGCTGAAAGATGACTTGGAAACAAATGTTGGATGATAAAGTTGAAGAATACACAAAGATCATCCAAGACACTCAATCGGTCATCAAATGATTACTGTTGAAGGCACAATGATTACTAAAGATTGAAGAATCAATGTCTACGAGCTACAAAGTCAAGAGTCATGGATAGAGTGCTTGATTTAAGAACGTTGTTATCGGGGTAACCTCCCTTAGGGGGAGATTGTTAGGAATATAAATATTCAGTTGAAGACTCAGTCACCCCGAGCACTATCTTGTATTAAATAGCTCGTAGTATTACAAGTAATATTAGTATTAAAGTAGTTAATTAATTTTGTGGAGTGAGTCGGGTCTTTACCCACTGTCAGCTCGCTCCACAGTCCACTAGGGACAAAGTAAGTAGGCTAGTAGCTAAGTATAAATACCCCTTCCCTAGTGTGGGAAGGGTTGGACGTTCACAATCTTTCAATACATTTTTTTCTTTTGGTTTATCTCTCTAAAGGTTCCATCTCTTTCTCTCTCTACGTTCTTCTTTGATTCGATCCAAATACACACCCAATCTTGTGTTTATTAGTTCTTGAATATCCTACAAAAACCTAAGAGATTACATGATAGGATTATAAACTGTTACTGATCTGGAATTTTGTTCGACTTAAATCGGCTGTAGATAAAAGATGTGAACGTGTATTTTGGTGTTTATGGAGTCTAAATTGTAGTTTAATGAAATAGGTTTCTGGAGAAATTGATCTTGTAATTTTTAGAGGCCTGGAAGTCCACTTTTTGATTTTTTGGAAAAACAAGTGTCAAATCGAATTCGTGTAACTGGAAAATTAGTCCGAGTTTTTTATTTTTAGTTTTCAAACCGTGTCGAATCAGAAGGTGTCCTTTGAATTGGATAATATTTGAGATGTCTATTAGTAATTGGAATTTTTATAGATTTTTTTGAATTTATTTGAAGGGGTAACAAAGTGAAAACTTGTTGGGTGTTCCATCAGATACGATTTTGGGACAGGTTAGGGAAATGGAATTTTCTTTCATACCTAAACTAGTAAATAAAATCTAGAAAAAATTAGGTAAAATACTAGTGACATTAAAGTAGCTCTGTGAATTTGGGTGAATTTTATTTCGAAGATTTAACATGGTTCATAATTTATTTAAAACAGGTCCAGATAATACTTAAAAATTGTCAAGACATTTAAAAAGGGTGTTAATTGTTATTTTCCAAAACTAAGGGGTATAAACTATAAATTATGAAACTTGAAGGTATGATTCGTATAATATGTTAGTTTGAGGATATATTCTGTAATCTTGGATAATATAGTGCTTGATGTGTAAATATAATCATGAGAGGGGTTAAATTGTAAACTATGTAAATCTCGGGTTTTAAATTGTAATTTAAATAACTATAAGGTGTAAAATGTAAATATTGAAACATAAGGGATCAAATGTGTCATTCTGAATAATTTATGTGATCAAATCAGTAGCACGAGATATTTTCATATTAGACCTTTAAACTTGGTGAATTTGCATTTGAGACCCTAAAGTACGAAAAGTTGCTTAAAATGAAAGTTAATTAGGAACCATTGTAATTCTGTCTTCTACTTCCTTAGGTTCGAAGCGGGAGTGATCTTTTGTCTTATGATTCGTTTATCGTTGTTTGCTTTTGCTTTGAATAAGGTACAGATATTCTGCCCTTCTTAGTAAGGAGCCTTCGTCTCATTTCTGATTTCTGATTTATTGCTATGTTTCCCTTGTATTGTGAACCGTAGAGTTGAACCCTTGCTTTAACCTTTGTCTTGAACCTTTGTCATAAACCTGGACTTGAACCTGGATACACTTGATATGAACCCTTTGACTTGAACCTTTACTTGAACTCTTGCCTTGAACCTTTGACTTGAACCCTGCTGTGTTTCTTTCGATACTTGACATGACTTGTTCACCACCTGGTAACCTGAATAATTAAGACCTTGGGTACTTGAAGGTTCATAGGATTTTATAACTACTTTTTAGTTATATATGAAGAGGTTTTAAACATTTCCTCAAAAGACTTTTATTATGAATACTGTTCTAACGATCATTTTTATCAAAACCATTTAAAAATGATTTCTTTTAATAAACTATTATGAACCTTCTGGTATTGACCTTCTAGTAATTGACCTTTCTGATATTTACCTCCTGATAATGAACCCCTGTATTTATCTCCTGTCTTGAATCCTGATATGAACCCTGATATGAACCCTGATATGATACCTGACATTTGATACCTGAGACTTGACACCTGATACTTGATACCCGAGACTTGATACTTGACCTTGACCCATAGTTTGAGACTACGAGCCATCCACTAGGCATGAGGGTTTCATGTCCATGTCTGTGATGGACCACCGGCATGACTAGTGTGTAGCCCTAGTGATTTGGTTACACCATCCCTGACCTGATTTGATTTGTTACGTAGAGGAAGAACCTATGGCCTGCGGGGGCGTATGGATGCATCCTAGACCTATCCTGATTTGTTTGTATTATTTGTATTATCTGGTGACTGACGAGTGTGTGTGATACACGCCTTTCACACCCCTGGCAGTTCGCGACTCCAACCCCTGGAGGTATCCCCTCACCCTGTATCTGGTATGCTGAGGTCACCCCTCCATACACCCTGATATGTGATTTGATATGATTTGATATGTTTTAGGCTCATAGAGGATTACTGTTTTCCCGAAACCTTGTAACCATTTGACCTGACATTTGACCTGACACTTGACCTGACATTTGACTGGACTTGATTAGACTTGGGTCGTGATGGGTTATGTTTCCTTTGTACCTAGCTATTGCAACCATTCCTTGGTAATATTTTATTCCTTTTTCCTGATTCTTGTTACACCCGGTATTATTTTGTTTACTTCATTACACTTTACTACAGCTTTATTTCTGTTATATCTGTTCACTGAGCTCTCGTAGCTCAGCCGCGTTTCTTTTCCCGCGGCAGGTATTTAAGCTAGGAGCTGGGGATTTTGCTTTGGATGAGAGTAGAGATTATTTGGAGCTTCTACCTTAGTTGGCCACCTTTTGTCTTATGACTTTTTTTAGACAGATTTTTCCTTTGTTTATTTGTTCTTTCGGATTATTTGTTATCTTTTGAACTTATGTAATGGTTTCAAGTCTTGTTGACTTGACTTTATTTTATGATTTTGTTTAAGGCTTCCGCTGTGTATTATGTATGTATGCTCTGATTTGTCACCGTGATGTGACACCTTTACCCTTGTCGGGTTCGGGTGTTACAGCTTTAGTAATCATAACCCAGTGGCTTCGGACATTCGCCAATGAGATGATTTTGACTTCCACATCTAAAGCACTTTCTCTTCCCGTAGTTATCATTCCTACTTTTTTGAAGCGATCTTCTTTCATCTCATGGTTGTCTGGTGAATCTTCCTCATCTCTTAAAGAATCTCTTGAACTCTCTTACGGCCATTGCATATTCTTCATCTTCACTATCATCACTTGAATCATCATCATCACTAACTTCCTTTTTGACTTTTAGCGCAAGTGATTTTATTTGATCTTTCTTGCTCTTGACCGTTTCCGAGTCTCTCTTTATAATTTCTTCATGGACCTTCAAGTTGCCGATAAGTTCATCAAGCGATAACGTCATCAAGTTCTTTGATTCTTCAATAGCCGTGACCTTCGCGCACCAATTTGGATGTAATGCCCTAAGAAATTTTCTTACACAATTTTTGCTAGAAAAAGTCTCATCAAGTGCTTTTAAACTTGTGATAATAGTGTTAAATTTAGCAAATGCATTATCAATATATTCCTCTTCAGAAATTGTAAATTGTTCATATTGTTAAACAAGAAGATCTATTTTGTTGTCTTTGACTTGACTATTATCTTGGTGAGTGATTAAAAGAGACTCCCAAATTTCTTTTGTGGTTTGACACATAAAAATTCGTTCATATTCTTTACGTGGTAGTGCATTATAAAATAACCATTTTAGCCTCATTATTTTTTGCTAGTTTCTTTTTCAAATCATCATTTTGTTTTTCAAAAGGTACAATTTCATCTCTTTTTAGTTATAAGATTATTTTGAATAGGGGGAAAATCACCATGGGTAATAACATGCCAAAGATCAAGATCTTTTGATTTCATATAAGTTTCGAATCTATTTTTCCAATAAAGAAAACCATCACTTTCAAATAGTGGTGGTCTTTGCATAGATTGCCCTTCTAAATATTTTTCAGATTCCATAGATCATTTCAAGTTTTAAATACAATTTATTTTAAAAATCTTTTTTAACGTGGCTCTTGACACCAATTGTGGAAAACTAGAAGGGGGGTTGAATAGTTTTACGTCCTTTTAAATTTTATTTTGAAAACTTTGTTTACTTTTAAAAATTTAGATTTGAATTTATGTGAACTCAACTCTTGAACAATATAAACAAATATAAGTAACTATAAGTAAACAATGTAAGTAAGGTAATAATATGAAATGAAAAATAGAGATGGAAAGATCTAACCGAGAGACGAGAGATTTACAGTGGTTCGGCTACAAGGACACCTTCCTTGCCCTACTCCACTCCCCGAGCACCTAACTCGAGAGTTCACAACACTATGTCAACAAGCTCCCTTATGGCGGAGAAAACCTTACACAACTTTAGCTTACACCGGCTTAACGACACAAAGCTAGATGTCGGGTTCCAATCGTAGCTAGAACCAATCTCACACCTTATACATGACTTAATCATACCTTCACAACTTATACACGACTTAATCACACCTTCTTCTTCAGGACTTCTTCATGACTTCTTCACGACTTCACAACCTAGCACAACTTATGTAATCTTCTACTTCTTCACACTTTCACTACTCACACACCTTATCTACACAACTTCACTACTTACACACTAACCTATCCCAAACAATTATACACACAACTATCTAACAAATATACAACTTATATACAAATGAATGATGACACAAACAACTTAGGTAGCTAAGTTGCAATACTTCTTCTCTAGTTGTTGAAGGAGTATTCTACTTTTGCACTTCAATCGAGGAAGCTTGGATCACATGGAAACCAATGCTTAAGAGAATATGATCAAAGGATTTTAGAAAGGATTTACAAAGATTAGAGAAGTTTTAGAACAGAATGTTTGAGGTGCAAAAGGTGAGAAAAAATCCAGCGGAAGGCTGGTATTTATAGGCAGAAAACAGGACAGCTGGAAGGCTACTGGAGCGTGCCGGCCCCCTTAAATAGGGGGTTGTCCCTTTAATTTTAAGGGGGCCTGATTCGTCGAAAATAAACTTATATTTTCTCCAAAGGAAACACAAAGGAAGTATGTGTAACCCGGTTCGTTGTCCCGATGAAGGTTGAATGGAATTCGTGAAATCAGGATCTTGATACGTGTCGTGAATGGATATAAAAGTGGGATTTTGGATTTATAAACTAAAATATGGAATATAATCTAGAAACGATTAATTAACTAAGGCAAATATGAATATAAAATACTTAAGGCAAAAAACGCGAAGAAAATCTAATAACGCGTTTAAACGGGGAAAACCCGAACTTACAATATGAAATCTAAGAAATATTAACTCTACGGGTGTCAAACTATTTTTCATAAGTTCTAATTAATAAAAGAAAATTTTGAAAAAAAGAATTATATTTTCTTAACTTTTATATTTTTTATTATGAATTAAAAACTAATTAAAATAAATTAAATGATAAAAAATACTTAAACTAATGAGAAAAATCTGAAATTTTTTTTTGGAGTTACTTTAGGTTATTCTAAATGTAAGAAAAATAAAACAGTTGAAATGACTAAAAGGAATAAGCAGTAAATAAGCTGAATAGCTTATTAAAGCTAAAAAGAACAAAGGTATTAAATAAAAGAAAACTAAGGAAACTAATGCTGAAATAAGTCCCTAGGGCAAGTGGTATGGTGTTTGTGTTGTGAGCTGGGAGACCCAGGTTCGAATCCCAGTTACTGACCTTTTTGCTAACTATTTATTTTTTGGTTTTTCTTGTTAAAACTAATCAAGTACTGAAAGATAAGCAATATTTATAAAAGAAACTATTTTTAAAATTACACAATAAGCTCAGAAATAAGCAATGGATCAGAATAGTTCAAAGTTTTAAGAACACAAAATGAGATGAGTAAAAATAAGCCAAAAAGCTATCACAAAGCTAAGGTATTCTGAAACAAGCTAGATCATACTAGAAATAATCTATTTAAACTGAAAGGAGACAGATTAAGCAACAAATGAAAATGGAATAAGCTAAAAAACAATCAAGTGGGCACATAATGGCTACTGAGGAGCAGGGGATCTCAGCTCAACTAGGGGGATTTGCAGACCAAAATAAGGCAATTAAATAAGCTCTAGAGTCCTTATTGAGCTCAGAACCTTCTAACTAGTACTATGAGCTATTAAACAAAGCAAAAAGCAGACCATCAACATAAGAGCATAAGCATAAAATAAGATGAGAAAAAGGGCTAGAAAACATGCAGGTTGCAAGATATGCAGGGCACATATCAGTCAACAAAGACCATTTTTTTAGCTTAATTATAAGCTCAAATAAGCTAACAACTGAGATCAATTTATTGGAATAGGGAACTATACCTAAGAGTCTACTTGTATACAGAAAATCAGGTTCAAAATATAACAATTAAGCTCTTAATTCTCACCTAGAAATTTGATGCAGACTGCAAGGTCTGTTATGTGCTCAGTTGGTTGTACAGAATGGTCCAAACTTCTCCAAAGCTAAACAAATACTATCAACTCTAGCATATCAATTTTAACACACTATAATGAACCTAAAAACAACAATTCTAGAACAAAGACAACTTATCTCAGAAATAAGCTAAGCAAACAGCCAATTCCTTCAAATGCTGAATATGAACTTGAAACTTCCAAATCTGTTTAAAACAACTTAATTCCAACTAAAAGCAGCTCATGCTACTTGAATTAAGCTAAATTAAGTTAGCTAGACTGCAGATAAACAGTGAACACCTCATTTTGACCCGTTTTGACTCTTAAGCCAAACTCTACTTTATGCAACTGTAAAACTGAGTAAGGCCAAAACAAGCTTGACTTTCTGAGGACTAATGATCTACCAACTATATTAAGGCTGAAACAACAAAAAGCAATCACAATTTATTACTAAAATAAGCTGAATAAGCAGATTGACTAACTAGTTTGACTTTTTGACTATTTTTGACTTTTTGAAATTTAAACTGAACTGAGCAACAAAAAACTAAGAATAAGCTGTCACAGGCTTATATTAGCTTATTGAATAGGAAATAAGAGCTTTGAAACATTGAATAACAACTGAGTTTAACTTACTGAATTAATCATAAAATTTGAATTACACTGAATTAGTACACGACTTTTGAAATTAAACTGAGAACTTGAAATTAAAGTTACATTGAACTGAGATTAAGCTTAAACAATTAAAGCTACACTACATTCGACTGAATTACACTACTCCTAATTAAATTAACTACTGCTTTCTTCTGTGTGTTGTGGAGGCCTTTTATAACCTTCCGAAAAACTTCCTTGGTTCTCTCCCATCAAATCCCATTACACTACTCCTAATTAAATTAACTACTGCTTTCTTCTGTGTGTTGTGGAGGCCTTTTATAACCTTCCCAAAAACTTCCTTGGTTCTCTCCCTTCAAATCCCATCCATTTGATTAGCCTAAAGTCATCCCATTCGTTGAATTTAGTTTTGGCGGGAACATGGGGTTATGGGTTTAAACTGATACAGTGTACATGGGTTGTGGGAATAAGGGAAGTGATCGGTTGAAGGTGGGGAATAGTATAGGTGATGTTGGGGAAGTGGGAAAGCAGTCAGAGGGGAGGATTTGAGGTTGAAGAAGATAAACAGTATTTGTTTATTTCTTTTGCCTGCTATTTTTGTTTTGTTAGACTGCAAGTTTGACTGGGATTAGGGTTTAATAAAATGGGTAGACTGGGGGTGAGTTGGGCTGGTAATGGTTGGGCTGGATTTGGGAATTGGGTTTTAGTTAAGTTTGGTGGGTTTTAATGTTAGTGTAGTGTATAGGATTGGTTTTGGAATTTAATTTAAACTCTAGGGATCAAATGTGTAAAATCTAAAAGTTCAGGGACCATTTATGTGTATTCTGAAAAATATCTCCAAGGACCAATCTTGACCTTTTGATATTCCTGAGGGTTGGCTTTGACAGCCTGAGCAATATTCCGGTCCAAACTCGTAAATTCCTTTCCCGGCTTCGGCTTTTGACGGTTTTCCAATCTCGTGCTCGGTTTTGTCCATTTTTCACATATCCGTACCTACAAATGCATAAACAAAAAAACACAACATATTTGGTATATTTGGTTAGTTTCTAGTCTATTTGGTCCGTTATCTAAGGTAAAATATATGTGTAATTTAACACATATCAGGGCCGCCTTGTATAATTAAGGGGGCCGCCCTCCATAGCCGTAGCCCAGTTTTATCTTTTTGTGGGGAAGGTTTTTTTGGAACATTTTTACTGATTTTGGTTGAAAATTTGTATTCATAAATTTATAAAGAATTAAACCTTTTTATTTGTTACCAAAAATGTTTTTCTAAAAGATATAAAATGTTTTTGACATTTTATAAAAAATCTAGTGATTAAGAAAATGTTCCTTTGATCATATAATGCATTAAGCATTTGTTCATTCATACCTTAAGTGATTTAAGTTGTAGAAGTGAATATTTACAACTAAATACTTGTTTACTTAATAAGTTTATGTTTAATGAGTTTGTATTTTGTGATCATCAAAACATAGAGATATGAATAAGTATTGATAATGTTTTTAGGCATTAAATATATATCAACAGAATGGGTGGTTGAGTAAAGATGAAGGGAAGTTAGGAAGGAATGACGTGGATTCGGATCTGGAGTCCGCAGCAGGTAGTAAGTTTAACCGATCTGAGTGGGGAGGAAAGTGCAAGAGTGGAGCTTGAGCCATTGTGCGACGTCTTTTGTTTTGTGTCATGTTTTGGAATTATTATATTGTCTTTTGCCGTCTGGAGCCATGTTGGAGCACGATTACTCCTGAATATAGGATCGGTTTTATCCAAGTGACTTTTATTATATAGTTAAAGTGGTCGTTGGAATTGTTCCATGATAGTTGGAATTGTTCCATGTGAGATGATTGTTTGCATGAAGTGTGGTCATAGGAGGAAGTACACTTGTGAAAGGGAGAATAGATAATTATGGTGGCCAACATAATTATACATGCGTCACAACACAAGTGGACTTGCAAGTATGATAGCATGGATTGTGTTGTGTATTAGGTTCTATGTGGTATATGTGCGTTATCATTGAGATGTGTGGTTTTGGAAGTAAGTATGCGTGTGGAATAGGACTTATAACTATGGCCGCGAACATAATTATAAGGGTGTCACACACGTGGATTTGTGACCATGATTACATTGATTGATGTTTGTTGTTATATGTTATGGTAGATGTTATGTGATATCATGTTGATGATGGTTGAATGGTTAGAGATGTATTCTCTTAACCGTTTAGGAAATTGTTGTATGTGGGAGTGTGTGGGTCGTAAGATTCCATCCTACCTATCATATGCTGATACCTCGATTATCTGTTGGTACTAATGTTGTGATATTTAAGTTGGTTTTTTTTTCTAGACTATTGAATGATGAGCCTAGTGAACTTAGATCTAGTATTGTGATTGAAATAGCTAGTGGTAAGGAGGTAGAGGTTGACAAGATTATTCGTGGGTGTACAATAGGGTTAGAGGCTATTTTGTTTATGATTGACATGATACCTTTTAGACATGGAAGTTTTGATGAGGTGATAGGGATGAACTGGTTGTCTAAACATAAAGCCGAGGTTGTATGCCATGAAAAGGTAGTTTGTATTCCTTTAGAGAGTGGTGTTATACTTCGGATACAAGGAGAATGCTTAGGGAATGATTTGAAATCCCTTAAGAATGCGAAATCCAAAGAACTTAAAATAGAAGAGATTCCTGTGGTGTGTGAATTTCCTGGCTTCTTTCCTCAAGACTTGTATGGGTTGCCTCCAATCCGTCAAGTTGAATTCCGTATTGAATTGATTCCTGGAGTGGCACCTGTGGCAAAATCCTCATATCGTTTAGCACCCTCGGAGATGCAGGAGTTGTCCGTGCAGTTGCAAGAACTTCAGGATAAGGGGTTTATCCGACCCAGTCACTCTCCGTGGGGAGCACCTGTGTTATTTGTTAAGAAGATGGATGGTTCGTTCCAGATGTGTATTGACTATCGGGAATTGAGCAAGTTAACTATTAAGAATCGATATCCTCCTCCTAGAATCGATGATCTCCTTGACTAGCTGCAAGGTTCTCGATTCTTTTCGAAGATATATCTATGTTCTGATTATCATCAGTAAAAAGTGTATGAGGAGAATATTCCAAAGACTGCGTTTAGGACTCGTTATGGACACTTTGAGTTTACGGTGATGCCATTTGGGTTGACAAATGCACCTGCGGTATTCATGGATATAATGAATCGTATTTGTAAGAATTATTTTGATAAATTTGTGATCGTGTTCATCGATGAAATATTAGTCTACTCTAAGACTGAGCAGGAGCATGGAGAGCATTTGAAGTTGGTCCTTGAATTGCTGGAGAAGGAGAAGTTGTACGCTAAGTTTTCGAAATGCAAGTTTTGGCTTAGAGAGGTACATTTTTTTGGACATGTGGTCAATAGTGAAGGTATACATGTAGACCCTGGAAAGATCGGAGCGGTCAAGAATTGGAAGGCTCCTACGACGCCGTCTGAGATACGTTCTTTCTTAGGATTGGCAGGGTACTACAGAAGATTTATACTGAATTTATCGAAGATTGCCAAACCCTTCACGTTGTCGACCCAGAAGAATAAGAAGTATGTCTGGGGAGAAGAACAAGAGGTGGCTTTTCAGACGTTAAAGGATAATTTGTACAATGCACCTATTCTGGCGCTTCCGGATGAACCAAATGACTTGGTGGTGTATTGTGATGCATCGAATCAAGGTTTTGGGTGTGTACTGATGCAGAGAGGGAAAGTGATAGCCTATGCATCCCGACAACTCAAAATTCCTGAGAAAAATTACACCACTCATGATTTAGAGCTTGGTGCGGTAGTGTTTGCTCTCAAGAATTAGAGACATTATCAGTATGGCACAAAGAGTGTTGTTTGTACATATCATAAGAGTCTTCAGCATATCTTCAGCCAGTAGGAGCTGAATATGCGACAGAGAAGATGGACTGAACTGTTTAGTGATTATGATTATGAGATTCGCTATCATCCTGGAAAGGCGAATGTGGTGGCTGATGCGTTGAGTAGGAAGGAAAGGATTAAGCCTAAGTGTGTGCGAGCTATGTGCATGACATTGCAATCGGGAATCAAGGAAATATTTAAGGCAGCAAGGGATCACCAAAAGAGTTTGTAACACCCCCAATTTCGTGATATGCAGCGGAATTCAGATTGGGTGTTACTTCATGGCACAACAGTTGAATAGTAGAAAACGATCACCAATTTGTTCGTTTTAAAAGATTTATCATTCGAATATCAGAGTTCAAAATAAGTCCCAGAGGTTTTCAAAGTTTATTAAATAGGTTTTCGAATGATAATAAAATTTATAGAGTTCATAAGTATCCTTGCTCCTCCATGCCATCCGTACTCATTATGGACCTGAGATAAATACATGCTAAAAGCGTCAACACAAAGGTTGGTGAGTTCATAGAGTTTGTAGTTGAAAACTGTTGATTTACAAAATCAAAGAGTTTGTGAGTCCCTAGTAGTTGTAAATAAGTAGTTGATTATCAAAATCAAGAGTGAGTAATTCCATAGAGTTTGAATAAAATCAGTTGATTTTCAATAGTTCCAAGTTTAGGTAATAATTGTAACAAATACAATTATTAAATAAATAAGTGGTGGGTTACGATATTATACACCCATAGTTGGTTTGTTATAAAATAAGTAGTGGGTTAAGTTGTTATATACCCATAGTTCGTTTGTTAGCCCTAACAGGGTCAACACAAAAATAGTTATTGTTTGCCAAGTAGTGATTTTCTGCTATCTAGTGAATACAAATTCAAGTTTAATAAAATTATGGCAATACTGTATCATGACTACAGTATTGTTTTCTATTGCTCTAAGTCTCATGACACGCAACGCTTAACAGGCATCAAAATGATGTAAGGTATATAGGCCCTCGTGATGGGTATTTGCCAATAACCCATAAGTTTGTTCAAATAAAGTGCGCCTGGGTGGCTCATCCTAGCAGACCCAAACGGGGATTGTCAGTCCCAAATAGATCTATTCACAATTATTTACGTTCACTCACAAGTGATTAAGGTTCATGATATGAGGGACTTCGAATATGGCAATAAAGGTAAACTTAGGCAATAGTGAATCAGGTATAGCATACAGTTGAAAATCATTTGTAATCATGTTTATAGCAGGTATCTCTTCCGTATAAAAGTGGATTCATAAGTTCATAGTAATCTGTAAAAGTTTATAGTGTTCTTGTAAGTAAGTATTACTTTTTAATAACAAGTAGAGTGGTTTATCAACTGAGTATAATGTTTAAAGTAAACTAGTAACGTTTATATGCGAAGCGAATATGTATCGCCTTCAAAAAGTAGTTCAGAGTAGGTAAAAGAGTAGTCTATGGAACTCATAGTAGTATGTAAACAGTTAAAAGTACTTATGAATAAGTATAAAACATTGTATTTGAGCATGTATCTCCCCCAAAGAGTTTATAAAACTGTAAACAAGAAAAGTGGGGCTATGAACTCACCTGATGCGATAGCAATAATGATGAAAGTGGATTTACTGAAACGTAATTTCAGTTGAGATTTTGGAGATAGCTTTACACATGACCTGAATAATAATAATGTTTGAGAATTTGTCTCAGCACGAATAATGAATGCGATATGAGGAATTGTATGTCGATTTGATCGGTGATGTGAGCGTGAATGGTTTAAGAGGTTTGGAGTTCGAAAATAATATTATCATTAATATTATTTTGTTGTTATGATTTAGAAATCATAATGATCGTCGTCTCGGATTGGATGAGACAAAACGTTGAGTCGAGTGGTTTAAAAGTCGTTATATATAAATATAAAGTATAGTTAAAAAGTTTGTGTTTGCAATGAAACGATGCGAGAGGTGAAGGTGTATTGTGTAAATTGAGGATTGGAAATAAAAATGTTATAATGTTTCTGTTTACTCTTGAACTTTCTCTATTTTTACACTTTATAACCTAACGGTGTTTGCGTTACACCGTTAGTCCCTAGTTTATAAAAATTACATTTTTGACCCAAACTTTACCCAATTGACAATTTGAGTTTATACTTTATTATAAAGTCATTTTCTATCCCAAAGATACTGTTTTTACTGTTTCAGAACCTATTTTTACAAGGTTGGCAGTTTTGGTCCCTTAAAGTGAAACTAGTTTGCAAAGTTAGTCCTTTTTGCATAGAAACTTGTGGAAAAATTCTATAAAAATTTTAGAAGCTTATTTTAGCTTATTGAAGCTTAAGTCAACTATTGGTTTGACCAGAAAAATTCATTTTGATATATTGGGCCTTAAAACGAAATGAAACAAAGCCCGTTAAGAAATTTGGAGGCGAGGGCATGAAAATACTTTTGGGCCTGAGTTTGGATTATTTTTTTTATTCTAAAAATATTTCATATGGGCTTAGTGGACTGGTAATTTTCCAGGTCTTGTTGGGCTTTTGTTCAGCCCAATTCGAATATATAAGATTTTTCAAGATTTTGAGTTTTAGTTAAACTAGCGATTTGGTAAATTAAAATGGGTGAATCTAGGTGATGGATTGAAGTTATTTCGAAAAGTTTAGAACATGAAAAGTGTAGATTTTTAGGTCATTAATCAATTCGTGTAAGAATATTCCTATGTTCTTTGTACCATTTCGAATTAAATAGACCATGAGTTGGCCTAGTCGTGCGGTTTTGAAATATGAAAATCCACCAGATTTTACTAAGGGTTAAGTCGGTCGAGTAGTGTTTAAATTGAGCGATCTTAAGGACTTTAGAGGACTTTTTACAAAAAGTTTCCAACACGAAAAATAAAGTGTGTCATGTTGAGATTTGAATTGAGCAAAAACATATGTGGGTCATTTGTATGTATTCGAAAATATAAGGCTTCTAAGGTGACTGTTTGGGATGTTTTTAATATTTAAAACACTTAGAAATTTTCTAAGTATTTTCAGCTAGAGTTTTACGTGTTCAAGGTTATTTCAAAAATGGTTTTGTTTTCGTAACAAGTGAGTGCATGAGGGTGTTATGTGCGTTTATACATGGTCTTGGGTGGTTTAACAACCGAATGAAACATGGTTCGAACTAGAAAAACTAAATGTGCACGTAAAAATAAATCAACAAACATATGCGTTCAACGCATATACTCGAATAGAATTATGTTGAGGTATGAGTTGAAATGAATCGAAACTAAGTTTAAGGATCTTACAAGTGCTTGAAAGTTGAATGAGGCTGAGTAGGAGAGGGCTTGGATGGTTGAGAAGACTGGTGCTCGATCGCAAAGGGTGAACTCGATCATGATTTAACTCCAACTTGCAATACGTTTTAAGTGAGTTTAAACCGAGTTGTTTCTGGTCTTGAGGGTTTTTGGGATCAGAAGGGTTTTGTTTGAGTGAGTGTGATGTGGTTTTGAGCGTGGGATGAAGCCGTATGGGGTATGTAAAACACGACATGTGGACTGGTGATCACAAGGAGGTTGATGCTACTCGTTTCATGGCCAACATGGAATCAAGAACGAGACTTGAGTCTCTTAGACCACGACCCAAGCTTCTCAGCATTTGGCCAAAGCTTCCTCATTCACAGTTTAGAAGCATATTAAAAATGTGAAGTGCTTCTTTGTACGTATGAAAGGAAAATGGTTGCAAGTGTTGGTGACTTATAAGTGTAAGTGTGAGAGTTTAAGAGTGAATGAGATTTACTGTGGAAATGCATGTATATATAGTGTCGCTTGGTTCATGAATGTGGCGTTTAAAATGAATCACGTGGGTTTTATTTGGAGTTAGTTCCATGTATTCATATGTTTTTTTGTAGTGGCGTGAGAAGTAGAGTGTATAATTTAGGTTGAGTGTTGCAGTAGAGTTGAATGTGTAAGAACTAATCATGATCTTTTGGGTTTTTGTTGTTGTCTAAGAACCGGTTCTCACAAAGAATAGCAAGGGTCGGATTTGGTTTGTAACACGTGATATTAAAAGAGTTTGTTAATTTGTGAATTTCGTCCTTGTGTAGTTCGAGCAGAAGAAAGTAAACAAAGATTAATTTTTGCCTTGTTGTTGGCTTCTCATTTGGTGATACGTGCCTCTCCCACTCATGCGTGTTTAGTGGCTTTAGTTATTGTTTTCCTTATTTTCTTGCATGCATGTATCTAAAGTGGTTTCACTACTACTTGCAATTCCTTATTTCTTGCAGTTATTAGGACCCACGTTTCCCTTTATGTTACTGCTTTATTTACTATTTAAGTTGAAATTTTGCATTGATAAGTCAGTGAAGAAAAATATGAAGAAAGCTTTGTGCTCGAATCTCTTCTTATCTTAAGTTCTTGGAAGTTTTGTAGGTTTTGCTTTGTAAAACCTATCATTTGGTGTATTCAAAGAAGCTTTAAAAACGTGAATTAAGTTGCATTGAGTAAGTTGAGTGTGTCAGTGGGAAGTATCACAATTATGGTTTTCTTTGTCTTGTTCTTTCTTGTCTAGAAGTCGATTCCACATATATATATTAAGGGTCGGTTTGGTTTTGTAATTCACAAGGTTTGTGGGGTTTCTTTGAGTGTGTAAGTGAAGGAAATAATGATGGTGGTATTTACTTTGTCCTCTTTTGCTTGTGATGGTGTTAGTTGGCATAAGGAAACAAAGGAATGGGACAATGAATTTGAAATGTTAGTCCTTGTGGTTGTGTTCGAACAAAGAAAGAAGCAAAAATAAAATCATGGTTTCTTTGTTTGGTCATTGTTGGATGCTTTTGAAAGTTGATGATAAAATGTGTTTAGATATCATTGTGGCATTATTTAGGAGTTGGCTTGGATATAATAGAGCTTGAATAGTGACGGGCTGGAAATGATGGCCGAAGTCCAATGTTATTAGTGAGTGGTTTCGTAACTTCGGAAAATTTATTTAATCACATTTGGTTGATTGACAAAACGTACAACGTTAAATGTTAAATGTTTTAATTTATTCGCGATTGAGACTATCATTGTACGCACAAATGAGAGTGACATAGAGAATGCGTGAACATGTTACGACGTTTAGATTAACATAGTTAAATAAAAGTAAAAATTTAGTCCGTAAAAATGGTTTATTAAATTGTGACGATAGATTACTCTTGTTAATTGTTTACAAAGGACAGGGGAAATTTACGGGATGTTATAGTACCTACCCGTTAAACAGAATTCCTCCCGGAATTCCAGTCTAAGGTGGCTGTCAGGGTTGTTTTGCGATAAGTGGGAGTCATCGGGATGAAGATTCCCGCATGATAAGTTGTTATGAAGTCGTATGCTGTGTAATCTTCTATATGAGGTGTTGGAAAGAGTGAACGCACGAGCAAAGGATTTGAATCCATATTTATTTACGTAGGAGTCGGATTTATTGTGGTACATGTGAAAATCATAATTCTACGGTCAGCTTGACTTGAGAAAAATTTCATTTTTGAATGAAGATTTTTATTTTTCCGTGTTTTGAAAATATACATGGTTCATAATTTTTGAAAATCAAAATCTATGGGGTAACCTACCCGTTAAACAAGGAGTTTGTAAGTAATAGATTTTAACAATGAGGGTTTCGGATGATGACGTGATGAATGTACAGAAAGTTGTTGAACTTAAGCTTTTGTAAAGAAAATCTTGTTAAATAAAGTTTTAAGTGACAACACAGAATCGATTCCAAGTTTTTGTAGATGATGAATCAGTTTGCTTTTGTGAAATAAAATCTGTTTGCTTTATAAAACCGTGTCTGACGTTAATAATTTGTTTGTATCTATCGTTCAAAATATCCAAGTTTGTTTGATATGTATGGGAGTTAGGAGGGGAATTCAATATGGAATATGTCATAGCTTAAAATCATTTGGTTCCTTGGGGTTGTTAACCGTTGCTGTTGACAAAAGAGAAACACGAAAGTTGGTTTGTTGTGGTTGTGGTCGAGTCCACAAAGGATGAAACATGACCAAATAACTAAGTGGGGTTTCGTTTGAGTTTGCTGAGGTTGTTTGGGGCTCGAATGGAACAAAGTACTTAGGCAATATATGATTTTTGGCTTAGTTGAGGCAATTTGTGAACATGACAGTCGGGCTAGGCTGTGATGATAACTTGGTCATCACATGATCGAGTAATTGGAAAAGACTTGTCACACATGATTCTTTAGTAAGTGTTTAATCGAGACGTGTGAAAATATTGATAGATTCTTAAGAGGATTTCACAGAAAATGACCCAAAGTAAATGGGCATGAGCCGGTTAGATTTGAAATAAAGCTTAAGTCTCTGGGCTTAAATAGAGTTAGGCTCGAGTTTCAATGATAAAGGCCTAATGATAAACAAGAGTGCGTTGGGTTGCTGTTAGCAGTGGGTCGAGAACCAATGTTTCAAGGGTGTGTTTGTTTTGGCTTTCGTGAGTCTGAAATGTTTAACCACACGCGTTTTATTATTTCACGATACAAAAAGTTATAGGTGGTACTTAGTTTATATTGTTTGTGATTATTAGATGATCAAGATTTGTATAGATGAGGATAACATTATGAATGTGAGAACATGTTACGACATTTAGGTTGGTAACCATGTTTTGAAATGAATGCGCCCATTGTTTCATTTACAGTGTTTGGAATGTAATTGAGATTACTGTAGGATTTACAGTACCTGAGGTTGGAATATAGGAACCACTGTATCACTTACAGTGTCAAAGAAAAGTAGAGACCACTGTATTTACTTACAGTGTTTGCTAAGGAAATTAGAGACCACTAGAGTTTTGTGATAAATTCAAAGTGGTAAGACTTAAGGTTACGAAATAATTTTGAGAACATTGTAATCACATACAATGTCGGGGAGTTGTAGAGAGAGCATCGTGAAATTCACAACGTTAGAGGAATAAGTAAGACCATTGTGTAGCTCATAATGTCATAATAGTGGATGGAATCATTGTAATCTCATGTGAAATTTACTATTTCCACAGTTAACATAACTTGGAAAAATTTCTTTTGGAATAACTATTGTTATTCTTTTATGAAATTTCACATGGTTTCCAATTATAAGAATCTGTGCGGGTAACCTACCCGTTAAACAAAAGAGTTTTATTGATAACAGATTCTTACATAGAGATATTCGGATGAGGATTTGGTGTATGTAGAGAAAATTGTTGAATCTCAGCTTTAGGAGATGAGAAATCTTGTTTGTCCTTGTGTGAGAAATAGTGAACTCACGTGGCTAGGATAGCAGTCCCACTGCTACTCCTCTATATAGATGTCGGATTTCACTCCTCACACAATTTCTCTCCTCCCAAAACTCTCGAAATGTCTTACACCTACACCGTTCTTGTAATTATGTACGCTGCTGCAGCCGTCTTCTTGGCTTACGTCCCAGATGAAGATCTGGAGTCCTTGGCCGAGGTCATGGCGCTTCTCATAGCACTCGTGGTTTCGGTCGTCAGCGCGGATGAAATATGGAGGTAAGAGATAGTATTTTGATAAGAGTGTCGCTTTGAATCCGTATACTAACGCCATGTATTAATATTTTATTGTATTAATAACTTGTGTATTCTTGTCGTACAGGATATTTGAGGTGTTGCACCCAGTCGTGGTTCTTGCTCTCGCAGGAGTAGTGGTGTTTTTCATTGGCATAGCGGGTCAACCGATTGGTGATGTTATGCCTTTCTTAGTGATATTTGTAATGTTAGCATTACCAATGCTAATCATATCACTATGAATCAATATTTATGGTTTCTAATGAGAGTTATGTTGTGTGTTCGATGAATTTTTGTGATTATTGGTTTCATACTCGTGTCATTACAGATACAAATAAGCCCACTTATTTATAATTCGTTATTTACATAGAGAGGCGTCCCAAACAATGTAAATAAGGAAATATAAACTTATGGTTCGGCGCTTTACAATTTCTTTATTTAAATAAAAGGCATCCCAATCATTTAAATAAAGACATTGTAAATCATCCTACTTAAGAATTTCTGATTTAACACTCGTACTAATCCACAAAATAATCCATGCGCGGATTTTCCGGAAATACAGGAAAATTTATTTCACACGCTTCTATAAAGATGTGAGTAAGATAATTAAGAATGGTTGGTATAGTACTCGAAATTGTTGGTGAGTATATATATATATATCAATATATTAGAGTGTTGGTGTAGCAAAACTATCTAAAAGTCACATGAGCGTCTGGCGGATGGTAAGCACGGAGAGCAAAATGCTATAAAATGTTTTGTTTGTAAAAGAAGTTATAGTTCGGACCTCATTTAGACACGTTTCTCTATAACTGTAGCTCTGATACCAATCTGTAACACCCCCAATTTCGTGATATGCAGCGGAATTTAAATTGGGTGTTACTTCATGGCACAACAGTTGAATAGTAGAAAACGATCACCAATTTGGTCGTTTTAAAAGATTTATCATTCGAATATCAGAGTTTACAAAATAAGTCCCAGTGGTTTCCAAAGTTTATTAAATAGGTTTTCGAATGATAATAAAATTTATAGCCTTCATAAGTATCCGTGCTCCTCCGTGCCATCCGTGCTCATTATGGACCTGAGATAAATACATGCTAAAAGCGTCAACACAAAGGTTGGTGAGTTCATAGAGTTTGTAGTTGAAAACTGTTCATTTACAAAATCACAGGGTTTGTGAGTCCCTAGTAGTTGTAAATAAGTAGTTGATTATCAAAATCAAGAGTGAGTAATTCCATAGAGTTTGCATAAAATCAGTTGATTTTCAATAGTTCCAAGTTTAGGTAATAATTGTAACAAATACAATTATTAAATATATAAGTGGTGGGTTACGATATTATACACCCATAGTTGGTTTGTTATAAAATAAGTAGTGGGTTAAGTTGTTATATACCCATAGTTCGTTTGTTAGCCCTAACCGGGTCAACACAAAAATAGTTATTGTTTACCAAGTAGTGATTTTCTGCTATATAGTGAATACAAATTCAAGTTTAATAAAATTATGGCAATACTGTATCATGACTACAGTATTGTTTTCTATTGCTCTAAGTCTCATGACACGCAACGCTTAACAGTCATCAAAATGATGTAAAGTATATAGGCCCTCGTGATGGGTATTTGCCAATAACCCATAAGTTTGTTCAAATAAAGTGCGCCTGGGTGGCTCATCCTAGCAGACCCAAACGGGGATTGTCAGTCCCAAATAGATCTATTCACAGTTATTTACGTTCACTCACAAGTGATTAAGGTTCATGATATGAGGGACTTCGAATATGGCAATAAAGGTAAACTTAGGCAGTAGTGAATCAGGTATAGCATACAGTTGAAAATCATTTGTAATCATGTTTATAGCAGGTATCTCTTCCGTATAAAAGTGGATTCATAAGTTCATAGTAATCTGTAAAAGTTTATAGTGTTCTTGTAAGTAAGTATTACTTTTTAATAACAAGTAGAGTGGTTTATCAACTGAGTATAATGTTTAAAGTAAACTAGTAACATTTATATGCGAAGCGAATATGTATCGCCTTCAAAAAGTAGTTCAGAGTAGGTAAAAAAGTAGTCTATGGAACTCACAGTAGTATATAAACAGTTAAAAGTACTTATAAAACATTGTATTTGAGCATGTATCTCCCCCAAAGAGTTTATAAAACTGTAAACAAGAAAAGTGGGGCTATGAACTCACCTGGTGCGATAGCAATAATGATGAAAATGGATTTACTGAAACGTAATTTCAGTTGAGATTTCGGAGATAGCTTTACACATGACCTGAATAATAATAATGTTTGAGAATTCGTTTCAGCACGAATAATGAATGCGATATGAGGAATTGTATGACGATTTGATCGGTGATGTGAGCGTGAATGGTTTAAGAGGTTTGGAGTTCGAAAATAATATTATCATTAATATTATTTTGTTGTTATGATTTAGAAATCATAATGATCGTCATCTCGAATTGGATGAGACAGAACGTTGAGTCGAGTGGTTTAAAAGTCGTTATATATAAATATAAAGTATAGTTAATAAGTTTGTGTTTGCAATGAAACGATGCGAGAGGTGAAGGTGTATTGTGTAAATTGAGGATTGGAAATAAAAATGTTATAATGTTTCTGTTTACTCTTGAACTTTCTCTATTTTTACACTTTATAACCTAACGGTGTTTGCGTTACACCGTTAGTCCCTAGTTTATAAAAATTACATTTTTGACCCAAACTTTACCCAATTGACAATCTGAGTTTATACTTTATTATAAAGTCATTTTCTATCCCAAAGATACTGTTTTTACTGTTTCAGAACCTATTTTTACAAGGTTGGCAGTTTTGGTCCCTTAAAGTGAAACTAGTTTGCAAAGTTAGTCCTTTTTGCATAGAAACTTGTGGAAAAATTCTATAAAAATTTTAGAAGCTTATTTTAGCTTATTGAAGCTTAAGTCAACTGTTGGTTTGACCAGAAAAATTCATTTTGATATATTGGGCCTTAAAACGAAATTAAACAAAGGCCCGTTAAGAAATTTGGAGGCGAGGGCATGAAAATACTTTTGGGCCTGGATTTGGATTATTTTTGTGATTCTAAAAATATTTCATATGGGCTTAGTGGACTGGTAATTCGCCAGGTCTTGTTGGGCTTTTGATCAGCCCAATTCGAATATATAAGATTTTTCAAGATTTTGAGTTTTAGTTAACTAGCGATTTGGTAAATCAAAATGGGTGAATCTAGGTGACGGATTGAAGTTATTTCGAAAAGTTTAGAACATGAAAAGTGTAGATTTTCAGGTCATTAATCAATTCGTGTAAGAATATTCCTATGTTCTTTGTACCATTTCGAATTAAATGGACCATGAGTTGGCCTAGTCGTGCGGTTTTGAAATATGAAAATCCACCAGATTTTACTAAGGGTTAAGTCGGTCGAGTAGTGTTTAAATTGAGCGTTCTTAAGGACTTTAGAGGACATTTTACAAAAAGTTTCCAACACGAAAAATAAAGTGTGTCATGTTGAGATTCGAACTGAGCAAAAACATATGTGGGTCATTTGTATGTATTCGAAAATATAAGGCCTCTAAGGTGACTGTTTGGGATGTTTTTAATATTTAAAACACTTAGAAATTTTCTAAGTATTTTCAGCTAGAGTTTTACGTGTTCAAGGTTATTTCAAAAATGGTTTTGTTTTCGTAACAAGTGAGTGCATGAGGGTGTTATGTGCGTTTATACATGGTCTTGGGTGGTTTAACAACCGAATAAAACATGGTTCGAACTAGAAAAACTAAATGTGCACGTAAAAATAAATCAACAAACATATGCGTTCAACGCATATACTCGAATAGAATTATGTTGAGGTATGAGTTGAAATGAATCAAAACTAAGTTTAAGGATCTTACAAGTGCTTGAAAGTTGAATGAGGCTGAGTAGGAGAGGGCTTGGATGGTTGAGAAGACTGGTGCTCGATCGCAAAGGGTGAACTCGATCATGATTTAACTCCAACTTGCAATACGTTTTAAGTGAGTTTAAACCGAGTTGTTTCTGGTCTTGAGGGTTTCTGGGATCAGAAGGGTTTTGTTTGAGTGAGTGTGATGTGGTTTTGAGCGTGGGATGAAGCCGTATGGGGTATGTAAAACACGACATATGGACTGGTGATCACAAGGAGGTTGATGCTACTCGTTTCATGGCCCAACATGGAATCAAGAACGAGACTTGAGTCGCTTAGACCACGACCCAAGCTTCTCAGCATTTGGCCAAAGCTTCCTCGTTCACAGTTTAGAAGCATATTAAAAATGTGAAGTACTTCTTTGTACGTATGAAAGGAAAATGGTTGCAAGTGTTGGTGACTTATAAGTGTAAGTGTGAGAGTTTAATAGTGAATGAGATTTACAGTGGAAATGCATGTATATATAGTGTCGCTTGGTTCATGAATGTGGCATTTAAAATGAATCACGTGGGTTTTATTTGGAGTTAGTTCCATGTATTCATATGTTTGCTTGTAGTAGCGTGAGAAGTAGAGTGTATAATTTAGGTTGAGTGTTGCAGTAGAGTTGAATGTGTAAGAACTAATCATGATCTTTTGGGTTTTTGTTGTTGTCTAAGAACCGGTTCTCACAAAGAATAGCAAGGGTCGGATTTGGTTTGTAACACGTGATATTAAAAGAGTTTGTTAATTTGTGAATTTCGTCCTTGTGTAGTTCGAGCAGAAGAAAGTAAACAAAGATTAATTTTTGCCTTGTTGTTGGCTTCTCACACTCATGCGTGTTTAGTGGCTTTAGTTATTGTTTTCCTTATTTTCTTGCATGCATGTATCTAAAGTGGTTTCACTACTACTTGCAATTCCTTATTTCTTGCAGTTATTAGGACCCACGTTTCCCTTTATGTTACTGCTTTATTTACTATTTAAGTTGAAATTTTGCATTGATAAGTCAGTGAAGAAAAATATGAAGAAAGCTTTGTGCTCGAATCTCTTCTTATCTTAAGTTCTTGGAAGTTTTGTAGGTTTTGCTTTGTAAAACCTATCATTTGGTGTATTCAAAGAAGCTTTAAAAACGTAAATTAAGTTGCATTGAGTAAGTTGAGTGTGTCAGTGGGAAATATCACAATTATGGTTTTCTTTGTCTTGTTCTTTCTTGTCTAGAAGTCGATTCCACATATATATATTAAGGGTCGGTTTGGTTTTGTAATTCACAAGGTTTGTGGGGTTTCTTTGAGTGTGTAAGTGAAGGAAATAATGATGGTGGTATTTACTTTGTCCTCTTTTGCTTGTGATGGTGTTAGTCGGCATAAGGAAACAAAGGAATGGGACAATGAATTTGAAATGTTAGTCCTTGTGGTTGTGTTCGAACAAAGAAAGAAGCAAAAATAAAATCATGGTTTCTTTGTTTGGTCATTGTTGGAAGCTTTTGAAAGTTGATGATAAAATGTGTTTAGATATCATTGTGGCATTGTTTAGGAGTTGGCTTGGATATAATAGAGCTTGAATAGTGACGGGCTGGAAATGATGGCCGAAGTCCAATGTTATTAGTGAGTGGTTTCGTAACTTCGGAAAATTTATTTAATCACATTTGGTTGATTGACAAAACGTACAACGTTAAATGTTAAATGTTTTAATTTATTCGCAATTGAGACTATCATTGTATGCACAAATGAGAGTGACATAGAGAATGCGTGAACGTGTTACGACGTTTAGATTAACATAGTTAAATAAAAGCAAAAATTTAGTCCGTAAAAATGGTTTATTAAATTGTGACGATAGATTACTCTTGTTAATTGTTTACAAAGGACAGGGGAAATTTACGGGATGTTATAGAGTTATGAGGATAATCGCCGTAAGCCTTTGGAGTTCAGTGTAGGCCATCGTGTGATGTTGGAAGTGTCTCCCTGGAAGGGTGTTGTGCGTTTGAGATTACGGAAAGGATTAGACTTGTGGCATATCGGTTGAAATTGTTTGAGGAGTTAAGTAGTGTGCATGATACGTTTCACGTATCTAATTTGAAGAAGTGTTTGGTGGATGCAAGTCTGCATGTGCTATTAGATGAGATTAAGGTTAATAGGACCTTTCAATTTGTTGAGGAGCCTGTTGAGATTATGGACCGAGTGGTCAAGGGTTTGAAACTTGGTAAGATAGCTTTAGTAAAGGTACGCTGGGATTCGAAGCGTGGTCCTAAGTTTACTTGAGAGAAGGAGGATCAGATGAGGTTTAAGTACTCAAATTTGTTTGCTGATGTGGTTGGTGAGACATGGAGTGTCGCGTCGATCATCTTAGATCATGATGAGATACTTACTTCGCGATTGTGGTATACGTTTTATAGAGCATTGAGAACGTGATTGTAGATGAGTACGGTTTATCATTCTTAAGTGAATGGATTAAGAGAGTGTACAAATTTGACGTTGGATGTTTCTTTTGTTCAAGGTTGTGGTGCTGCTATTTGCACCCTAGCGTGGGTGAGCAGATCATTTGTAGTTGGATTTAGATCGTGGAAGTTAGATTCTGGGTATTCATGAATGTTTTAATTAATGCTGGTGCTACGTGTAAATATTATATGTGTGTGCTACTTGTGTTTACCGTTTGGATTTTCTTTTGGATCGGGGGTAACGTGCCTACCTGTGAGAAATCGTTTGGGTCATTTGTGTTATTGATCGGAGTAATGTATATATTTCCGTGTATCGTTGGATTGTCGGTAATGTTTTCTATCGTGTGTATTCGAGTATTCAATTGGTTCATATCTTGTGGTACTTTCTCTGTGACTGTATGGCGTGGTAGAATTCCCCATAGTCATAAGAAGTGCTAGTGATTTATGGTTTTATGGCGTGGTATTATCCCGCTTGGATATCCACAAATTTTCTTTTGCTGATGTTACTGGTGACTCGAGTAGTTAAATCTCGGGACGAGATTTCTCTAAGGGGGGGATAATGTAAAAACCTTAGTCAAACCAATAGTGTTGACTTGTTAAATTTTGTTTGGTGGTTTAGAGGTTTTCATGAGTTTATGTGTGGGTTTGGTATTCGATCGTTATGTGTTTGTTGTGGTGTTGGATTCGGGGAAGTTCATTTTGTATACTTTTTGTGTCGTGGAAATGAGTTTTACGGTTTTGTGATTCGGGGTTTTTGCGTAGTAAGTTTTGTTCAAGTTTTTGAGCGTTAGTAAGTTACGTGGTGTTCGGTTTTAAGGGTTATATTAATGATAAGTGTGAAATTCTATTTTTGGAAACTTTGAAAATGATAATTATTCAGGTTGTCGTAAAACGAAAGTTTATCGCGTAAGACGTTAGGTTTCGTATGAGCTTTTATAAAATAACAAAAACACAAGGTTTTAAGTGTAATAATTAATATTAATAAAAAAATACAATATATCTAATATATATATATATATATATATATATATATATATATATATATATATATATATATATATATATATATATGGGGAGGCGGCCGATTTGGGTTTTAGGGGGGAAAAAATAAACAAATTTTAGTCCAATTGTTATTACTAATTAAAAGGGTTATCTAGAATGATCATAGGGTAGTATAAATACAAAACCAAAACCCCCTCACCTTTTTTTTAGACATACGGTCGACCAAGGGGAGGAACAAGAAGAAAAAATTAGGGTTTCATTATTGTGAAAAAAAAAAGCTTAAGATTTGTGATTGATAATTGGAAGCTACAAAGTTTGAGGTGAGCATTCTAAGGATAAGGTAGAGGGAAGCGACTAGACGAGACTTAGTTGCATTTGAGAATGATTTATCTTTATGTATTGATTTGAATATGTTTGATTTTGGATTGTGATACTTTAATGTTTTTCGACTAGTACTTTATGTTTTATTGAGGATACCTTTGGAGATTTGTTTTTGTTATTTTCTTTGGGGGGTATCATTACGACACTTTGTGTGTGTACTTTGCTGTATTTATGTGCATGTAGAAATTCTCTATTTTGACACATTGTGTTGTGATGATATCCATGATGTTGCACTCGCGTTTCCGCCTTGGCGAGGTGTGACATTTTTACTACAGGTTACACCAACAAACCATGTGACTAAATGTGTTCCACCGGAATCATCAAAGAAACAATATATATCTGCTAACGACTTAAGGCAAACTGCTAATAAGGCGGTGAAGGTTCAAAAGTCTTTGATTATTGAGAATTTGATTAATTAAGTACGGCATTACAATTGTATATTATGTCCAGTTATATACATTCGAGTTTAATTCAATTTGAAATTTCTTGTGGTTTTTAATATTGTTTTATATATAATATATATACTCATTCCAGCAGCACTAGCATAGTACTAGCAGTAGTAACTCTGCTTCAGCAGGACTACCTTAGTACTAACAATAGCAACTCTGCTCCAACAGTACTAATATAGTAATAGCAGTAATAACCCTGTGACTAAAAGATGCAGTCACATAATATGGTCACGCTTATCAACATTAGTAATAACCCTGTGACTAAAAGATGCTTCAGCAGGACTACCTTAGTACTAACAATAAACATGCTTTGTGTGACTAAATATTATAAAAGGCCACACAAACATAAAATTCAAGTGGCCATTGGATGATCAATAGTCACACAAAATACAAATTTCTTCACTTTAAACAGCATATGGTCACACTTATCAACACTTTTGGCCACTTTATGTTTAATTGTATGTGACTAAATAACCAAAATAAACATGCTTTGTGTGACTAAATATTACAAAAGGCCATACAAACATAAAATTCAAGTGGCCATTGGATGATCAATAGTCACACAAAATACAATTTAGTCACATGAAGGTGTTATCGCAATTGTGAAATTTGCATACTTATCGCAATTCAGAAAGCAGCCTTTTATCGCAATTGAGACAAGTTTTTTTATCGCAATTGAGGTCTTGTGTTTTATCGCAATTGTCAAAGGCAAGATATCGCAATTGAGGCAATTTTGAGAACTTTCACAGATTGACATTTTCAGTCCTCGCAATTGAGTTAAACTTTTACAACTTAAATAACTTTTATAAATTTTATTAACTCTAAATTTCTACAACGTCAAGGATCGCGAACTCGGTATTTTCTCATTTGTATAAGTGTGTAAAGTACTTCGACAATCGGATATCTAATATCTTGTATAAGATAGTTAGATTTTTATATAAATTACAAATTTATATAAAGTAGATAAATTCTATCTAAATTGAAATTTTGCCCACGATCCAAGTTCACAATAATGGGTAATCATTACCCTCTGATTGGACCCACACAGAATAATAGTGAGTAGGGCTACTACTATCCAAATAGATAACGGGAGCATAGCTACCCTCCAAATGGACCACACAGATTCACCACACAATAATCTCAAAACATGCAATACACGTATAACAACACTTACAAGTCCATGCATTTGCGACCACATAATCACAGTAACTCAAAAATATTTCAACACAAGCATCATTCGCATCCCAAGTTAAAACAAAGTAAAAATGGGACTGTGAAACTCACCTCAAACTTCGCAGCTTCCAAATTATCAATCACAAATCTATACAACAAAATAAGATCACCTTACACGCGACCAAGCTAAAAGCTATAGTCCATGTAGCACACATATGATGGATGTATAAGGTTCATGTAAACCACCATGGATCACCTAGAATCCATACTAACCAATACCAAACACTTACACTCACTAAATCCCATGCATACACTTTTCCAGAATACGCAGATTTTTGGGGTAATTCTATCCACATAAAATCATGACAAAATAAACTCCAAAACTCACACCAAAAATTCATCATGGTCCCTCATGAGCATACAAGCTACTCCCAGAAGGCCATGCACTAAACACACACACAAGTACCCTTTGGAAAATCAAACACAAAAACTATCAAGATTCAAATCTAGACGCACACCAAAATGTATTGACCCAACAACCATACTTGCACAACTTATTATCGGCTAATTTTCGTGTGGACGTCAAAGGTAATATTGAACTCATTTTATCCAGAAGGGCTAACCCTAATTACACTTTTAAAGCCACCATTGACCTCAATACTTTTACCCTAAATGTATCTCAGTTTAACAATTTTGACACCTTTACTTAGAAAACTCATTTGACAGACTTCCCCACCTCGAAATCACTAATGGCCAAACTTTTTGGAATGTTATTTCTCTGAACTACAATTTAGACTCAAGAATCATCAATTAACTCATCTCCATCTATTAAATATCATCGTATCTTTACAGCCTTATAAATCTGTCAAACCCTAACTTCACTAATTCACATGTTTTAAACCCTAATCTCTTCACCAATCATCATAACATTACTAATTAATGATCGTAACATGTTTTATATTAATAATTTACAGTAGTTAACATAAACCCTAATCCATCATATTATTGTTACATGAATTACAATAATTAATTAAACATAAGTATTGAAAATTATACCTTGATCTTGATTTTTAGTCTTCAAAAATAAAACCCTAAAATTTTCTCTTTTTGTCCTCTCCTTGGTTCGAACATACTTCAACAAAAAGGGGTGAATGGGTTTTGGTTTTTTATTTATAATACCATATGGATTATTCTAGATAAGCTTTTAATTAGTAATTATAATTGGGATCAAATTTGCTTTCCTAATTTCCCCCTAATACCCAAATCGCCCCCCCCCCCCGCCCTTCTATATATATTTTTACTTTTATTTTTTTATTAAAATTAGTTATTACACTTAAAACCTTGTACTCTTTATATTTTATAAAAGCCTATACCGAAACCAATTGTCTTATGCGACAATTCTTCATTTTACGACAACTTGCATAATTATCATTTACAAACCAAAGTTTCCAAAAATAGAATTTCACACTTATTATTAATATAACCCATAAAACCGAACACCACTTAATTTACCAACGATCACAAACTTGAACACAACTCATTACGCAAAAACACCGAACCACAAACCGTACAAGTCATTTTCACGTCACCAAAGTGAACAAAATGAACTTGTTCCACAACAACACTACTCAAGACACACCAATAGAGTCACACAACGGGATTTAGTGCCAAAGTATACGTATATCACACATATGCCACACAAAACACTTAAGCCATACCAATAAAAAAAATTAAATGAGTTAGCTACTTGTCTCACCAACCACATCAGAAAACAATTTTGGGTACTTAGACCTCATCTGATCCCCGCGCTCTCAAGTAAACTCATGACCACGTTTCGAACTCCAACGCACCTTTACTAAAGCTATCTTACCAAGCTTCAAACTCTTGACCTCTCGGTCCATAATCTCAACAGGTTCTTCGACAAAATGAAGAGTCTTGTCAACCTTAATCTCATCTAATGGCACATGCAGACTAGCATCTGCCAGACATTTCTTTAAATTAGATACGTGAAACGTATCATGTACACTACTTAACTCCTCAGGCAACTTCAATCGATATGCCACATGCCCAATCCTTTCCGTAATCTCAAACGGTCCTACATATCTCGGTGCTAATTTGCCTTTCTTACCGAAACGCACAACACCCTTCAAGGGAGACACTTCCAACATCACAGGATCGCCTACACTGAACTCCAAAGGCTTACGGCGATTATCCACGTAACTCTTTTGGAGATCCCTTGCTGCCTTAAGTCTTTCCTTAATCTGAAAAACCTTATCCGTAGTCTCTTGTACTAGTTCAGGACCAATTAGTTGGCTTGTCCCAACCTCTGCCCACAAAACCGGTGATCTACATTTCCTCCCATACAACATTTCAAACGGCGCACACCTAATACTGGAATGATAGCTGTTATTATAGAAAAACTCAGCTAAAGGTAAATGAGTATCCCAGCTTCCTCCAAAATCGATAGCACTTGCTCTAAGTAAATCTTCTAAGATCTGAATTGTTCGTTCACTTTGCCCATCCATCTGTGGATGATAAGTTGTACTCATATCCAAACATGTATCCAAAGTCTTCTGTAGCGACTGCTAGAACCGCGAGGTAAACCTACTGTCCCGATCAGATATAATAGACACTGGCACACCATGTCGTGCCACAATCTCATTGATATAAATTCTTGCCAGCTTCTTTGTTAGGAATATAAATATTCATATGAAGGTTCGGTCACCCCGAGCATCTAATTAGCATTTATATAGCTCGTAGGCTTATATATATTTGTTTAGTATTATTAGTAATATTAGTATTAGCTTAGTCGTATTTATATTCGTGGAGTGGGTCGGGGCTTTCCCCACTGTCAGCTCACTCCACAGCCCACTAGGGGCACAAATATTAGGACTATATATATAACCCTTCCCACACAAGAGAAGGGTGGAACTCTTCACACATTGAATCTAATATTCAGTTTTTCTCTCAACAAGAGTCTCCCTCTCTCTCTCTAACATCTCACTAACTCACCATGGGATTCTTGATCTTTCATGAATCAAGACCACCCGAATCATACACACAATCAAGAAGGTTATTTCCTACAATTGGTATCAAGAGCCATGGTTTCATCTTGGTCAGATCTGTGGTCAATGGCTGTATATTCGGTTGGTTTCTTTCATCTTGGTCAGATCAGATCTGTGGTCAACTTGATTTTAAAGGTTGCTATAATTATTCTTGTTTGGTCATTCGGTCAAAGGTTTGATACTGTTGGTGCGTCCTTATTCGGTCAAAGAATTTTGATTTGGTCAAAGTTAATTGGATATTACTTTCATCTTTCTGGTCGCATAGTACTTCTTTGCTACAAATTGTGGTGTGTATTTGGGCCTCAAATCAGCCTTTGCTTCGTTTGTCATGATGGGTAAAATAAATGATATATTGGTACTTTGTGACATGACTGTACGTTTGTTTTTGCTTGGGCTCAAATGGATTTATAACTCTCAACCAACAATTTTTTTGTAACTCTTTGTTGTCCATTCTTTTGTGAACATTAATTTGTTGCTGCTCTTGTTCGAACGTATTAAGAGTCTAGGAAAGTCGTGGCTTTGGTTGAGAGTAACACCACAAGATTGATTTTTGCAGTTCTCTTTGTGGCTCGGTGCAGTTTTTGACCCTTATGGTGGGTTAAGTTTTGATTTGGATGGTGTAATATGAAACAGATCTGGGTTTAAAGAATTGGTGTTCTTGGATGCGGTTTGTGTCAAATGTAGTGTTCTATGACTCGGTTTGTGTCCAATGGGATTGGTGTTTGGCTGTTTGCCAAAAATAGATAATGGGGACAAAAGGGTGAGAGTGACAGCATTGACTGGTCAAACATGCGGTTTGTCCTGGACTCGGTTTGTCCATACAGTCAAGAACTCGGTTTGTCCATACTATCATGAACTCGGTTTGTCTATTGGCTCACAGACTCGGTTTGTCTGCTTAACCCTGGACTCGGTTTGTCCATACAGTCAAGGACTCGGTTTGTCCATACAGTCACTAACTCGGTTTGTCTGTTTGTCATGAACTCGGTTTGTGTTTCTTGCAAGCATGCGGTTTGTGGGTGTTTGTAGATGCTGTTTGTCTATTTTTCACGAACTCGGTTTGTCTATTTTTCACGAACTCGGTTTGTCTACTTGGTTGCGGCTTATGTGTTTTGGCACAGATGCGGCTTGTCTGGGTTGATAAAGGTGAAACAATATGAATGAAGATGAAGCAGATGACCATACCACAACGACCACAACCATTAACAGCCGCAAACTAACTTCAATCAAATACATCAGTCTAACTAACAAAAACCAAACATATAACATAACGATCTCATCTTTGTTTCTTTTTCATGTATTGCAAAGGTATTCTAAACATCAAAGTCCAAAAACACGAAAGTTAAACCATCATCGATCAAGATTTTTGAAGCCTAACTTCAATATATATCCGAATCAGTTAAGATAAAGAATATAACAACTATGTTAATTCTTTTTCTTGATTCGATTAAGACTCTAACTGAAAAAGAATCATTCGACCTCAGTTTCCTTTCTTTCATGTAACTCAAAGAAACATCTAACCTTTAAAGGTCGATCATACAAAAGAAAGTAAATCATCATTGGTCTTGTTCTCAAATATCCAAATTATAAAGAACGATATATAACAATAGTGTTATATCGTTTCTTTTGTTCGGTTTAAATGAAAAACACATAATGAAATCACAACAAGAACCTACCCGTGACCTTTTGTTATATTTTGAAGACGAGCCGTGCCTCGATATGCAAAGAATGTGACAAGGGCTTCACTTGGTTTTTGTTATCCGCGGCTTATAGAGATCAGGAAAGGAGTGATTCTTGTTGTTAATTAGGGTTTGAGTTAGTATTGATCGTGAGTTTAATTGCACATCAAGGAGAAGATGATGGAGGGGGGCGGATGAAGTTTAGGATTAGGGTTGATGATAAATATGGGATTAGGGTTTGACTTATGTAATGGAGTAGGAGTTAAATACCCAAAGATTAGGGCATTGTTATGGATTTGGATCGGTATTAGCAAATGTGATTAAATGGGCTTAATGGATGTGTGGTACTAATGGGCTAATGTTACATAGTTGGCCGGTGTGTTGATTTTGGACATTGGAACTGATGGGCCGAACATGTATCCCATTCGGCTAAAATTTGCTAGGCCAACAATGAGTATAACTTATGTGGTTTTGTGATTAAGTTGGACAATTCAAATTTTTAGGTTATTAATGGTCACATTTGGGGTTCAAAATAACTATGTTATTAATTTCACGGGTGTTTGACATGAAATGTCATCGGGATTACAGAGTTGCGGATTTGGCTGCAGAGTCCAAATAGAGCCTACCACTTGAGCATGCATGCAATTTGATACTTACGGTATGAGTTACAGTCGACAAATTGCAATGTGATTAATTGTGATCTGTCAAGTTGCGTGTTTGACTTATTGCGACTTGTCGGATTGCTATTTGACCAGTTACGATATGACGTTGCGAGTTAACACTTGCGATTCGACTTATTGTGATTTGGTTGATTGCAATCTGACTTGGTGCAATTTGACAATCTGTGACTTGGCCTGTTGCAATTTGATCATGTTGTGATTTGACTTCTGTGACTTGAATTTCGACGATTGGTATTGCACCTCACTCTTGGGTATTCTGGTTGATTTCACGGTTTCTCTTGTAGATTTTAGAAAATCCCGCGAAAGATTCGATTTCTCGGTTTAAGTCTCAAGAGCTGTAAAATCCCGTGAAATTAATTTTGGTCAAGTAGGCTGGACGTGGGTTTAGAAATAATGAAACTTACGGGGTGTGACTAATTTTTCGGGATAAGTTTGTGCTTCAAGATCAGCAGGAATTGGGAAATTATGGTAACTTGGTTGGTTTGTTAATTCACGGGTTGGTGTACTTAGTGTCACAAACATCTCGGGGTGGATGGATGCACGATGTTTGTTGACCCTTGCTCAAGCGTATTTAAGGTGATTAGACCTGGATGTTCAAGAAGTGGATATATACAATAAAGGATGGAAGGTTGGGTATATATCACTACCTATATTTAAAGGAGTTACGTTGTTGTGCTCAATATAGGTTCTAAATCACAATTTGCGATTTAAGGTGATTAGACTTGGATGTTCACGAAGTGGATATATACAATTAAGGATGGAAGGTTGGGTATATATCACTACCTATATTTAAAGGAGTTACGTTGTTGTGCTCAATATAGGTTCTAAATCATAATTTAGTGCAAGTTTAAGTCGCAGACTTGTTCTTTATCAAGCTTCATCAAGTGATTGTTGTTTCTCAAGCTTCTAATGGGATTGTTGTTCAAGATCTTCTCAAGAGGTAGTCAGGCTTAAAGACAAGAGGTGATTTGTTTGGAGACATGTTTTAACCTTTTACTCACTTTAAAGTCATATGCATTCCATCAAGCGGTTTTGGCATATTTCGAGCTTCAATGAATTGTTAATCTACTAAACCATTGATGATGAGGAAAGCAAGGGGTTACTACAAGAGAGTCTTAATCACCATCTTCGTTGCAGTAGTTTCAGTTGTCTCTTTCCATGTTTTGCGCCTGACAAATTCACAAACATCACGGACTCTCAGCTTTGGCAAAAAGGTCATTTCATGTCCTTTTTGAGGGGGAGAATTATCGCAAGTTTCCTAGAAGTTCAAGTTCTGTCTCCAGCGATGTGAATTTTAGCGGTTCCGGTTGCAGCAGGTCAGATCGTATCGGTTCAGTCTCCAGCGGTTTGATTCTTAGCAGTGTCGGTTACAGCGGGTCAGATCGTAGCGATTCAGGATTCAGTGGTTCAGTCTACAGCAGTTTGAAGCTTACTGTTGTGCAGTTAGTTCTTGAATTTATTTCTCAGATAAATCTCAAGAACTGTAAAATCCTGTACACAGTACGACAACTATTCCACATCCAAGTAGCTGGATCAGACAGCTTTGTTTGATAGGACTGACTATGAGTCATGGGCTCTTCTAAGAATTTGCGCATGTTTCTTTTCCTTTTTGGCTAGTCAACAGCACAAGATGACCACGAAGTTAATCTGGTATTCTTTATTTGTGATTGAAGTTGTAGTTCTCGAAGGCGTCTACTTATTTTATCTTGAAGTCGGGGTTGGTTGGATGCATGACCTTCAATGATAACTTGCTCGTGCGAAAAATTTAAGTTGAAGACTTGGGTTATCTAGTTACCAGCAGTCGGGGTAACTATCACTTAAGAGTTACTGGAGTACTCAGTGTCACACGTCATTGACGTTGTCGATAATCGCAAGAGGTGTTAATGTCTCATACTTTGGTTGGGTATTGAGCACTTAGAGATCTGCTTGGAGCATTAATTCTCTACACCGTTCTTCCAACATTAGTGCAAGCTTAAGTTACAAATTTGGGGATTTCTTCTTCTGGGTTCAGTATTGGTATATCGGGTTTCCTTCATCAAGTGGTCTCTAATCTGGGTTCAAGGTTGGTTAGTTGACCAAAGGTTTTAAAAGGTTGTGATGTGATCTGTAATTCTCACGAAATATTCTTAACCCAAACTGATGTTCACCAAAACCAAATCAGTCACGCCACATTCAATCGGTTACTGTCTCACGGTTTCTTCTTGGTTTTGTAAAATCCCGCGAAAGAACTTATTTCTCGGTTTAAACCATAGATTTGTAAAATCCCGTGATGATGGGCTATGCGTTCTTGACCAGGATCGGGTTAAAACCATTATCGAAGTTCAGTTATAACATCACAAATGGCTGGATCGAGGCATTTAATTGTCAACATGTGACTACGGGGTTAGTTCAGTATTATTTATTTGAGGCTGAAGTGAAATTTCATGGGTGCGTGTACTTAGCATCTGAAGATATCGGGGAGGTTGGATGAAGATTCTTCGAGATCCTTGTTCGAGCTTTCAATACAATGACAAGGAATTGGATATCTAGTTATTTTTTTCTTTCTCCCTATTACAAAATAACTATCACTTTAAGGAGTCACGTTGTAGTGCTCAGTGTCACACGAAGTTGTGGATATCCAAGAGGTGATGTACGTCTTATACTTGATGGTTGGTTGGTTGAAGAGTATAGAGTACTTAGGGATTCGATGTTGCACGAAGTCTCTACACCGCTCTTTGTCACGCATTAGTACAAGTTTAAGTCACAAGTTCGGGTTATATTACTTCAGTATCAAGTTCATCATTTTGGGTTTTCTCCATCAGTGGTTACGACATCAAGCCGACAGAATGATAATGGGGTTGGTAACGAGTTAGATGAGAGAAGAAAGTAAAGAGAGAGAAAATAATGATGTCTGTACACTTCAGTACAGGCCTCGCTCTTCATCATTATGACGTTTGAACACAGCAGTTCAAGCCTCGTTCTTCATCAAATGACGTCTGTACAAGTCAGTGCAGACCTCGTTCTTCATCATTATGACGTCTGTACACTTCAGTGCAGGCCTCGTTCTTCATCAAATGACGTCTGAATACATCAGTTCAGGCCTCGTTCTTCAAAGAAAAGAAAAGTGTACGCTTGAGTGCACTTTATCTTCTAAAGAAGAGGAGTCTTCTTATTAATGGCCATTCTCATCAACAAGATTCATGCTCTTTCCGTGCTTATTCAGTCTTCAAGTGGATCGGCGCATATTGGAGTATTCTTTTATTCACGTATTCAACCAAAAATTGCAGTTGACAGGCATATGCAATTTTTGAGGGGGGGAAAGGGTGAATAAACAACGTGTTAGTCTTCAAGAACCGTCAAGCGGAGTTACTTACCGTTGATGGTATTCATATTCACTAGTTCAATCATCAAAAATTGCAGTTGGCAGGCATATGCAATTTTTGAGGGGGGAAAGGGTGAATATGTAATCTACATGTTGATTGATGATTGAGATGGTCATACGACTCCTGAATACGTCAATTCAGGAGCCGTGCAAACCATGTTTCTCCAACACTACTTCTTCCGTCTATCAAGGTGTTGAAGAACATGGTCATGGAATGCTAATCTACATATTCTCACGGGCTGGTTCAATCAGCAGCAAAGGGTTTCTAGTCAATGCTTCATGCATACGTCATCAGGCTACATGTACACATCATGATGATGATTCCGATTAATCGTAACCATCATGGGGGAGAGAAATGTGTACACCAAGGACGCACAACAGGTTCACGTGATCAGGGCTTAATATCCAGGATGGATAAATACTGTAGATGATCAGTGGTTCAACTTGTTACCTTGGTATTATCGTTTCACTGCTACGTTATGTGCTGATTAATCGTAACCATCAGGGGAGAGAGAATGTGTACATCAAGGACGCACAACAGGTTCACGTGATCAGGGCTTAATATCCAAGGATGGATACATATTATATATGATCAGTGGTTCAACTTGTTACTTTGGTGTTATACGTATGACTGAAGAAGGTCGAGTCCTCAGTCTATTCTACGTTCTCTGTTGGGAGTTATCATCTTATGTGTATACTGCGGGCTGATGGGTTACATGCAAGGTTACTGGAAGGCATTGGGTGAGATGAAGATGATTGGTATTCTGTTCCTCCACATTGGGCAATCTTGAAGAAGGTCGAGTCTTCAGTCTTCTCTACATTCAAGAATGTTGTGCTCTTTTCTTACAACTTGATATTTAACTTAATCCCATGACAGTTCTTGTTTGATGAGTTGTGGAGTTAAGTTAGGTTCAAGTTGTTCCGTAGTTTAAGGTTAAGTCCAACTTGATGTTAACCTAACCTCATGACAGTTCTTGTTTGATGAGTTGTGGGGTTAAGCTAGATTTCAGTTGAGGCTCATCTTAAACTACCGAAAAGATGCCTAAGGTTTTTGACGGCGTTTCTCAAAGACGGGTGTGTTAGAAGACTAAAGACGGCATGCATTTGGTTATCTAAAGACTTCTTCTTATTATGGGTGTTCATCCAAAGTCTTCTTCTTCTTCCTATTTTGGGTGATCGTCTGAGGTTGTCAGATTGGGGGAGAGCACTAATTAGGGGAGAGTGAAAAGCCAGAATCATTCCCTGATTGAAAGTGCTCACATTGCTCTTCAGCAAGTCAAGTGATGAATGCGGTGAAGATTCAGAATGCTGAGGAGTAATGGGTTCTGGTTCGTATCCTTGTATATATATACGTGTTCATATCTTATACCATTTTTGTAAATAGATACATAGAATTCATGCTTATTGTAAATAGAGAAACGTAAAATCAGAAAACCCATAAAAATTAAAAAATAGAAAATACCAAAAATAGTTTCACCTAGGCATGTCTTCTGTTTATCGATAACATTTACGGACTTAGAAATGTCATTCAATAATGGCACGGGTCTTTAAATGAAGCTCGAGCAGAAGTTAAAATGGATTCTTAAAACATGTCTAAATGGCTTGCTATTACTTTAGATAGCAACCCGCGCTTCACATTGGGGAAAGCACGTCGCCAAAAAGACGGCTGTTCCTCCAACTGGGTGATGTTCACCTGGGCATGGATTACTTCATATCCATGTTTCCTGATTTGATGTACGTTTCAGTGCATCATTTCTTGTAAAAGAAGAGAAATCTTCTTAGTATAACAAATAGTTTTCATTCTATGATTCTTCTGAAAATTATTTGTGAGACACTTGGTGATTTTGTGTTGTATGAAATTTGTTTATACTTGGATTATGCATAAAATTTGTCACTCAATCAACGACCACAAAACCTCACGACAGTTCTTGTTTGATGAGTTGTGGGGTTAAGCGTGATTTTATTTGAGGTTCAACTAGAATACGGGTCATTGATTGAGGGGGAGAGTGAATTCAAAATTTTATATCATCAAACGGATTTATTGGTTAGATCATACTTGCTTGAAATGGTTTTGTAGTTTATGGAGTTTTAGGTGTAGAGGATCTTGCTAAAACTTTATATCAAATGGCCTAATGTGTTGGTTGCTAGAAAGTTTAGGACATTATGTGCAATTTGCTTATAGTTTCCTAGCTTCACATATCTAGTAGGTTCATTTGTGTTACTTTGGAATCCTCGTTTAATCCCCTATATACTTTAAGACTCAAAACCTAAAAGAAGTTAGAAAACCCATTAAGTTTGATGTTCGTGAATGCCCCAAAGACATTTGTATGATCTGAATGAATGAGTTTCAAATGTTGTTTGACTTATGTTTGTCGATTGCTGCTCAAGAGTTGTCGATATTGTGCTTATGCTATCAGGATTTGCTTAGGTGTATTGTTATCATGCGTGAATCATGTTCCTAAGATCCTGAGTTGAATATTGAAATGTGTGTGAATTGCCATGTGCATGATTGCTATTTGCTCTTCATGCTAGATAGGGGTTTGACGTAGTTCCTGATTGGGGTTTGATTATAAGATGAACTTGGTATTATAATGTGGCAAGCTGCTGAAGGGTAGCTATTTAGGAATAGTGTATCTGTATGTATGTATATCTGTGTTGATATTCTTATGCAGATTCCATAGCCAAAATGAATATACCAGTTCCCATTCTAACCATTTGATCAGACGTTCAAACTCTATTGATTGGCTCGGAATTCACCACGACAACAACATCGGCAGCAACAACAACAACAACAACACCTTCACCTCCACCACCATCATTTCAACAAAGAAGTACTTACTCGGATCTCGCCAAGAGGGGATCGACAATACTTGAGAAGATTTGTTGGTGGATGGATAATCGATGTTGACCACTGACTCACTCAGAAAAGTGGGTGATTACATCATCTGCGCAAAAAGGTCAATATCACTTGTGTCATAATAATCAAATGTGCATAATAAGCAGTGAATCTCCCTCTTAGATTAAGGGGGAGCAAAGTATGTTTCATCATCAGAACATGTTAAACCTGACCACATTTTCTCCCATGTTTTCTAAATTATTTAAATCAATTGGGATCACAAATCTCAAAAGGTTTGAAATTTTTGATCGGGGGAGAGAATGTGATTTAAATATGAAATATGATAAAATGTGATGTTTGGACGTAAACGTTAGGCTCTCCCATATGTGCTAAACTCTTTCGTATATCGATGCACATATTGAGGGGGAGCGAATGGACAAAAAGGATTTGGCATAACATGCATCTTATGTGAGCAAGGCTCAGACTTCACCAATGAATTGACGAAACCTATACTGTCATTGATCGAAAGGACATATCCTGGCCGGGTAATAATTTCAAGCTGGTCTAACCAGTGATGTAAGCGTGTCTCGAAAAGGATGTGTCTGAGTAGAGTGTACCATTTCGGGAAACTTTCTGTGGACTTGACCAGGCCGGGTAATAATTTCAAGCTAGTCTAACTAGTGATGTAAGCGTGTCTCGAATCGGTCATGTTCACTGAAAGTTGATCAATTCAAAAAGTGCGAGCTCTACCTAACGTGTGCAAATTTATAAAACAATCAACCGAGCACATGTTGAGGGGAGCATTTGAAAAATATAAAACTCTCAAGTGTTTGCAAAAATGTATTTCAGAATCATAAACACTTTGAGAGATTTTTCAAAGATTTGGTTTATGGCAATCGTGGAAGTACACCAAAGACCGACCATTTTAATTAATGCATGGAGTTATAAGGATGGTTAGGTTAGGCTCAAGTTCCCACGATCCCGCCAGAGCCGGAGGGATCTACCCAGGGACAATCCACTAGATAGTGTAGAAGTCCTTAGGTATGATTAAAAAGGAGAAAAGAGGATAAGGGAAAAGTGCCGACTGAGATGGAGCTAGTACTGGAACAAACCCAACAAGGTACTAGTAAGGAAGTCTCGGTAAGCACTGAAGGGGTTGAAGAATGAAAAAGAATTGTAAAGATAAAGGGTGAAAAGAAATAGCCCTCCTTACAACTTAGGCAGAAACCGGGTCAATACATATGCTGTCAGAATCACTTAGTTGATTGCTGGCATTGAAGACAAAGTATCATGGACCCAGTGATACGCTGCACAACCCTCCCTAGCTACTCAAGGTCCCTCAAAGGATTCTTGTTTCAATTGTCACGGAGTTCAATACATTTCTATCGTCTCTCTCACTCCGAGTTAGATGATATTGAATAGGTGGCAGTCCTCTCCAGCCTCCGCTCACTAAATCAAAACGCACTATAGAGTCTAGTGCCACGAGATGCATAATAAGATCTCATAGGGACATGAATTATTTCTACGATGGGTGTTTATCATTAAGGACACCAGTTGTAATCTTAAGAGTCCTACGCAGATCTTAGCAATCTGCCAGAACATTTATGAGGGAATTTACAAATGTAATTCTCAATGATTGAATGGAAATTCCTGCCAGGGTCAACATCAAGCAGCCCTGAAAGCAGGTCACTTTGGTAATTCTTTATGGATTACGCTTAGTGATCGCGGCAGTTTCAAACGGTCTACAGTCGTGGAGTGATCTCCAGCGACTCACCTAATCGTTGATGTGCTACGGTTCGATCTTAAAAAGCCCTCTGTGGGTTTTCGATTAGGAACGGTCTTGGTAAGGATTAGAGAGAGTTTTCACACTATGCTGTTAACAATCTCGAAGTCCGAACCTGTAAGTACCGGACGTTTTATTGCTAACTGTCGTATGCAGGAACTTCTGGCGGTTGTAGCTGTTGGATGCTGTAGCTGGTTGCAGTTGTAGCTGGTTGCAGACAAGATGCCAATCCTCTACCACATGTTCACACTACATCATCATTGTTATTCAACAAAGTCATGATCAACCAAAAGACCTTCAACACGGCTTCTGCTAACTCTGATGCTAAAGATCATGACACCAAACAGTGTGAGCATGTCGGCTCGAAGAATATCACATCACATGGAAACATACTCCTGAAAGATGACTTGGAAACAAATGTTGGATGATAAAGTCGAAGAATACTCAAAGATCATCCAAGACAAAGAAAGGTCATCACAAGATCACTGCTGAATGCATGATGTTTCAAGACAATGAAGAATCAAAGACTACGAGCTATGAAGACATTTTCAGAAGACAAAATGCTAGAATTCAAGTTATTATTTCCGGGGTGACCTCCCTTAGGGGGAGATTGTTAGGAATATAAATATTCATATGAAGGTTCGGTCACCCCGAGTATCTAATTAGCATTTATATAGCTCGTAGGCTTATATATATTTGTTTAGTATTATTAGTAATATTAGTATTAGCTTAGTCGTATTTATATTCGTGGAGTGGGTCGGGGCTTTCCCCACTGTCAGCTCACTCCACAGCCCACTAGGGGCACATATATTAGGACTATATATATAACCCTTCCCACACAAGGGAAGGGTGGAACTCTTCACACATTGAATCTAATATTCAGTTTTTCTCTCAACAAGAGTCTCCCTCTCTCTCTCTCTAACATCTCACTAACTCACCATGGGATTCTTGATCTTTCATGAATCAAGACCACCCGAATCATACACACAATCAAGAAGGTTATTTCCTACATTCTCCATCTTATAATCCTCACGTATGGCCAGAAAATGTGCAGACTTCGTCAGCCTGTCCACTATGACCCATATCGTGTCATGTTCGTTACTTGTTCGAGGTAACTTGGTAATAAAATCCATCATTATATTCTCCCATTTCCACTCAGGGATCGGTGGTTGTTGTAGTAATCCCAAGGGTTTCAGATGTTCAGCCTTAACTTTCAAACAAGTCAGACACTTACTAACATACTCAGGTATTTCCCTCTTCATTCCTGGCCACCAATAAGCATCTCTAAGTTCGTAATACATCTTATCAGATCCTGGATGAATTGAGTATCTCATTGTATGAGCCTCGTCCATGATCTGCTTTCTTACATCTCCCACCATCGGAACCCATATCTGATCCAATAAATATAATCCACCATCCTCCTTTTTCTCCATTTTTTAATCCAACCCACGCAGCATCTCAGCTGTTACATTTTCATCCTTGAGGGCTTCCTCTTATGCTGCCAATATCTTCCTCTTAATTCCCGATTGCAAGGTCATGCACATAGCTTGCACACGCTTAGGCTTAATCCTTATCTTTCTACTCAACGCATCAGCCACCACATTAGCCTTTTCAGGATGATAGTGAATCTCACAATCATAACCACTAAACAATTCACTCCATCTTCTCTGTCGCATATTCAGCTCCTTCTGATTGAAAATATGCTGAAGACTCTTATGATCTGTATAAACAAAACTCTTGGTGCCATACAGATAATGTCTCCAATTCTTGAGGGCGAACACTACCGCACCAAGCTCCAAATCATGAGTGGTGTAATTCTTCTCATGAATCTTGAGTTGTCGGGATGCATAAGCAATCACCTTGCCTCTCTGCATTAGCACACATCCAAAACCTTGCTTCAACGCATCACAATACACCACAAAGTCATCTGGCCTGTCTGGAAACGATAGAATAGGTGCATTGCATAGTTTATCTTTTAATGTATCAAAAGCCATCTCTTGCTCCTCACCCCAGACATACTTCTTATTATTCTAAGGCAACAGTGTGAGGGGTTTGGCAATCTTCAAATTTTTTTGATAAATCATCTGTAATACCCTGCTAATCCTAAAAAGGAACATATCTCTTATGGCGTCATATAAGCCTTCCAATTCATAACCACTTCGACCTTTCCAGGGTCTACATGTATACCTTCACTATTAACTACATGGCCAAGAAAATATACTTCTCTAAGCCAAAACTCGCATTTCAAAAACTTAGCGTACAACTTCTCCTTCTTCAGCAATTCAAGGACCAACTTCAAATGCTATCCATGCTCCTTCTCAGTCTTAGAGTTGACTAATATATCATCGATGAACACTATAACAAATTTATCCAAATAAGGCTTACAAATGAGATTCATTAGATCCATGAATACCGCAGGTGCATTTGTCAACCCAAATGGCATAACCGAAAACTCAAAGTGTCCATAACGGATCCTAAAAGCATTCTTCGGAATATCCTCCTCATATACTCTTAACTGATGATAAACAGAACGTAGATCTATCTTCTAAAAGAATCGAGAACCTTGCAGCTGGTCAAGGAGATCATCGATCCTAGGAAGAGGATACTAATTCTTAACAGTTAACTTGTTCAATTCCAGATAGTCAATACACATCCGGAATGAACCATCCTTCTTCTTAACAAATAACACAGGTGCTCCCCACGGAGAGTGACTAGGTCAGATAAACCCCTTATCCTGAAGTTCTTGCAACTGCGCCTACAACTCCTGCATCTCAGAGGGTGCTAAACGATATAGGGATTTCGCCACAGGTGCCGCTACAGGGATCAACTCAATACGGAATTTAACTTGACGGATTGGAGGCAACCCAGACAAGTCTTCAGGAAAAATGCCAGGAAATTCACAGACCACAGGAATCTCTTCTATTTTAAGTTCTTTGGCTTTTGCAGTCTTAACAGATTTCAAGTCATTCCCTAAGCATTCTCCTTGTATCCGATGTATAACACCACTCTCTAAAGGAATACGAACTACCTTTTCATGGCATATAACCTCGTCCTTATGTTTAGACAACCAGCTCAACCCTATCACTACATCAAAACTCCCATGCCCAAAAGGTATCAAATCAATCATAAACGGAATGCCCTCTAACACTATAGTACACCCAGGAATAACCTTGTCAACCTCTACCTCCCTACCGCTAGCTATCTCAATCACAATACTAGACCTAAGCTCACTAGGTTCAACATTCAACAATTCAGCAAATTCAGTGGACACAAAGCAGTAATCCGCACCCGTATCAAATGAAGTAGTAGCATAATGACCATTAGACGTCGTTCACGAATACACATTCATACTTAACACAAGTACTCCCCATCAAATGGGACAATTGACACAAATATCAAAGTTAAACTTAATCCTACTACACGTAAGCATGTCATCATTGGTCAACGTAGCATTGGCCATAAGTCCACATGTGTCGTGATGCATTTATAATTATGTTGGCCACCCATAATTATAGATGTATCCTTTCACATGTGTACTCGCTTCCAATACCACACCTAACAATAATAACACCTCACATTAATAAATACACAAACTCAAAAATTTAATCACATATCACACACATAAAATATTTAAACTCGCTCAAGCCTTATTATTAATTACTTGGGTAAAATCCCAAAATTTAAAGGAAATCGCAGTCCAACATAATACCAAACATCAAAGGTCAACAGAAAACATCCCAAAACATAACACTAAACCAAACAAAATCGCACACGGCTCGAGCTCCACCCTAACGTTTGCCCCTCTCATTCAACTCGGATTAAATCAACTACTTGTCGTAGACTCTAGATCTGAATCCACTTCGTACTCTTCCTCTTCACTTATCCATCCATTCCGGTTTCCCTCATTTTGTGGTAGTGGACGACTAGCAAAACAACTCCTGAGGTTCCTTTCTTCATCCTCCATACTGTCCACAAACCCATACAGACCATGAGGCTCAGCCCAAACCTCTCTTCCATTTTCTAGGAATTTGGGACGCTTTCTAGGGTACCTAATAATGTAGCCGTCTTTATTTGTCACCTTTGTCTCGTACCTTTCTATATCCTCTCCATCCTCATTTACTAAAGTCATCTTCTCCTCGATCTTACATGGACATATGCTAGCAGGAACTAAGATCCTCTTGTTAGTCCGTTTCAAGCTACCAATCCACTTGCAACCAGTAGCGTGAACAGTAGTCCAACGAAACTTGCTACGCACGAAAGGTACCATGCTAAAAGTGACATATATAATACTAAGTATGGGGGTTCAATAAGCGTCCAAAACTTGACAAAACTTCTCATAAACTCAAGAGAAATAGACATATAAAATACCATACTTATACATAAGCCCTAAATGCAACTATATGAGGGACTCCTAGGTTATAGTCTAGTTCAACCACCTACTTCTCCATAACCAAGGCTCTGATACCAATCTGTCACACCTCGCCAAGGCGAAAACGCGAGTGCAACATTATGGATATCATCACAACACATGGTGTCTAAATAGAGAATTTCTACATGCAGATATATTGAGCAAAGTACAGACACAAAGTGTCGTAACGATACCCCAAAAGAAAATAACCAAAACAAATCTCCAAAGGTGTCTTCAATAAAACATAAAGTACTAGTTGAAAAACATTAAATTATCACAATAAAAATCCAACTTAATCAAATCAAAACATAAAGATAAATCATTCTCAAATGCAACTAAGTCTCGTCTAGTCGCTTCCTTCTACCTTAGCCAAAGAATGTTCACCTGAAAATGATGCTTAAAAAGGTCAACATAATGTTGGTGAGGTTCATAGGTTTAAGGCACACAAATATATCTCAGATAACAGTTCACTGTGATTATAAAACATAACAGGACATTAAGACTAGTCATTATACTAGATAGCATGCAATCGTATCCAACCAACCAATAATCAACGGGACGGAACGTGCCCACGATCCAAGTAGCAATATCCAACATTAATTGGGACGGAACGCGCCCACGATCCAAGTTCACAATAATGGGTAATCATTACCCTCTGATCGGACCATACAGAATAATAGTGAGTAGGGCTACTACTCTCCAAATGGATAACGGGAGCATAGATACCCTCCAAATAGACCACACAGAATCACCACACAATAATCTCATAACATGCAATACACGTATAATAACACTTACAAGTCCATGCATTTACGACCACATAATCATAGTAACTCAAAAATATTTCAACACAAGCATCATTCCCATCCCAAGTTAAAACAAAGTAAAAATAGGACTATGAAACTCACCTCAAGCTTCGCAGCTTCCAAATTATCAATCACAAATCTATATAACAAAATAAGATCACATTACACGCGACCAAGCTAAAAGCTATAGTCCATGTAGCACACATATGATGGATGTCTAAGGTTCATGTAAACCACCATGGATCACCTAAACTCCATACTAACCACTACCAAACAATTACACTCACTAAATCCCTTGCATACACTTTTCCAGAATACGCGGATTTTGGGGTACTTCTACCCACATAAAATCATGACAAATTAAACTCCACAACTCACACCAAAAGTACACCATGGTCCCTCATGAGCATAAAAGCTACTCCCAGACGGCCATGCACTAAACACACACAAGTACCCTTTGTAAAATCAAACACAAAAACTATCTAGATTCGGATCTGAACGCACACCAAAATATTTTGACCCAACAACCATATTTTCACAACTTATTATCGGCTAATTTTCGAGTGGAAGTCAAAGGGAATATAGAACTCAATTTATTCAGAAGGGCTAACCCTAATTACACTTTTAAAGCCACAATTGACCTCAATAATTTCACCCTAAATCTGTCCAGGTTTATAAGTTTTGACACCTTTACTTAGAAAAATCGTTTGACTGACTTCCCGACCTCGAAATCACTCGTGGCCGGACTTTTTTGGAAAGCTCTTTCTCTGAACTACATTTTAGACTGAAGAATCATCAATTAACTCATGTCCATCTATTAAATATCATCGTATCTTTACAACCTTATAAATATGCCAAACCTTAACTTCACTAATTCACATGTTTTAAACCCTAATCTCTTCACCAATCATCATAACATTACTAATTAATGATCCTAACATGTTTTATATTAATAATTAACAGAAGTTAACATAAACCCTAATCCATCATATTATTGTTACATGAATTACAATAATTAATTAAACATAAGTATTGAAAATTATACATTGATCATGATTTTTAGGCTTCAAAAATAAAACCCTAAAATTTTCTCTCCTTGTCCTCTCCTTGGTTCGACCGTACTTCAACAAAAAGGGTGAAGGGGTTTTGGTTTTGTATTTATAATACCATATGGATTATTCTAGATAAGCTTTTAATTAGTAATTATAGTTGGGATCAAATTTGGTTTCCTAATTTCCCCCTAATACCCATATCGGCCCCCCCCCCCCATCTATATGTATTTTTATTTTTATTTTTTTATTAAAATTAAATTATTACACTTAAAACCTTGTACTCTTGATATTTTATAAAAGCCTATACCGAAACCTAACGACTTACGCGACAATTCTTCATTTTACGACAACTTGCATAATTATCATTTTCAAACCAAAGTTTCCAAAATAAGAATTTCACATTTATTATTAATATAACCCATAAAACCAAACACCACTTAATATACCAACGCTCACAAACTTGAACAAAATGAACTTGTTCCACAAGAACACTACTCAAGACACACCAATAAAGTCACACAACGGAATTTAGTGCCAAAGTATACGTATATCACACATATGCCACACAAAACACTTAAGCGATACCAAGCAAAAAAAATTAAATGAGTTAAGACTATCAGTTAGACTAACCTGCTAAAATCACTGTTGTTACAATTTTAACCACTACCAAACACTTACACTCACTAAATCCCTTGCATACACTTTTTCAGAATACACAGATTTTTGGTGTCACACCCCCAAAATCGGGTCCAGCGGAAGCTTACGTGTCGCTGGGTGCAACTCAATTGGTATCGCAACGCAAGTACAAAGAACGGTTTTTCACAATCATTTAGAATATATTTGAGAAATCAGAAGTGTTAAATTTACATTATGAAAAGTGGTGCGGAAATAGGCCCATAAAATAAGTTAAGCGGTCCCAAATGTTTTATCAGAGTCTTCTATGACCATGCCATGCCCTGCCAAAAGCCTCCAGTAGCGTGCTATTGCTTAGTTCCTGAAAATACATGCTAAAGTGTCAACACGAGGTTGGTGAGTTCATAGAGTTTGTTTAACAAGTAAAGTATTTGAAATAAGATTTTCCCAGCAAAGGCATTGTAAATCCACTCAGTTGCAAATCCCGCCCATTCAAAACTTGCAACCTGTGTGTTCACAACCCACTGCTAACATATAGTATGAGTAAGACATGTGCGTATACGATGTGCGTTCTATAACACTAGAAGACCTTATGCTGCTCACTAGGAGACTTATGTTGCTCACGAGGAGACTTATGTTCGGCTACCCCAAGTGTTAGATACTTAGGTCCGTGATATGTTCTGTACGGCTACCCCAAGTGTTAGATACTTAGGTCCGCGATATGTTCTGTACGGCTACCCCAAGTGTTAGATACTTAGGTCCATGATATGTACTGTACGGCTACCCCAAGTGTTAGATACTTAGGTCCGCGAGTTGCTTTCAAGAATAACGCAAATAAGTTTAACACAATCATGTATGTAAGCAAGCAGTTTAAGCATGTATCTCCCCCAAAAGTTCAAAACGTATAAAGTAGGGGCTATGAAACTCACCTTGAACTAATGATATCACAACGTATAACGGAATCGATGGATTAAGCCAGGAAGTCTCTACGCGCAACCTAGAATATGATGTCGTGACTTAGGTTCTAAAACAACGAAGTGAATATATAAACATGCCTTATATAGTTATTACATTAATTATGCTTGGATGCTCAACGTTTGTAAGTAAAAGTGGTCAAGTATTAAAATTCGTCACGTTACGGGTTTCTAGTTATTTTAGTTTTTCCGACTTAATTTACACGTCATTTCTAAACCGTAAAAGATCACGACTTGGTTTTTACGTCCTCAGAAAGCTAATTGAATGTACTAAATAGATTAGTGGGTCCCACTATCCCAGAATTTATTTAGCTAATGTGAAATTACCATCTTGTCCCTAAATAGGCATGCTGTTGGTTACAGTAGCTTTTAGTGTCACGGAAACGGCCATAAGTTGGTCTATACGACTCTGTTTTATGCCCAGTTTTCGGCCACGTTTAAGTTAGGATGTTAGCTACAACTTTTATGTTTTGACCAATAGGGGGTTCTAGTCAAGTTTTATGATTTTTACCCGTTTAGAATCTGTTACTCAGTTTTTGACACGTTTTGCCGTTTTGGCTCTAGTTTATTCATACGGATGAGTTACGGGGCGAACCAAGCGTCAAAATGACCACAAGACATAGATCTAACTCCTTATGTTTTCACCTAAGTTTCTCAGTACACGGATTTTACCCAGAAATTATGTTTACAGCCCTTATTCAGTTTCTGTTTTGCTAAGCTAGTCCTTTCGACGGTTTCTAGTGTTTTAGTCCAATTATCCAAGCACAATCAAGTGTAATAAGCATATAGAACATATTAAATACATGAAATACTAGTATTTACAGAAATGAAATGATAACATAGGAGTTTGCTTACAATCCTTGTGATGAAACTATTAGAACCATGAACTAGGAACACTAAATCCTATACCCTTTCAACCAAAGTCCCTAGCTTCCAATCTTTTATCCAACTTGCTAACCCTTGCTATGCTTGATCTAACTTTGTAAGAACCTTATAAATTCAGCCCCTAATCACCTTGTGTAGCTTCCAATCCAACCATGGAATGATAAAACAAACTTAAGAACTAAGTAGAGAACACTTGGGCCTTGAACTCTTATGTGTAACTTGAAGTAGGAAATCAAAGTATGAATGGTCTTGGGGATTTGAGTATGAACGACCAAGGGAGCATTTGAGAGGGTTTATTTAAGCCTTGGTTAGTCAAAGGAGGTGCAAAAGTGTTGACTAACCAAGCTTCCTTGTAAAGCTAAGTGTATATGTCAAAACTTAAGTCTTAAGTCATCATATGTGTTCAATCTTCCTATGTAAGCTTCATCACTTGCCTTGTGACTCATTGTAAACGCCTATGTGGCTTAGGATATAACTTTGGGAAGTCTTGGATATTTATCTTGACTTACGGAGTGAGTTTTGGTCCCGTTAATTGCTAATTGTAAGTCGTAAAGTCACGAAACTTAAAACCGGGTATCCTAAAAATATGAAACTTATATATTTGTTAAAACTTACCAATATACTCTAAATTAACATATATAATGAGTGATAGGTTCTATCGGGATGCTTAAAGTCGTGAAAACCTAGAAACGTAGGCTTAAATTGCGTAAAACGCGTAAAACGCAAAACCGAAAAATGTAAAATTCCAAAATTCTTGAAAATGTCACGGAAGATGGAAAACATATATTTATCTTGTTGGTAATGTTGTGTGGACATATCGGGATGCCTAAATGATGTTTAAACCTTAAAGTAAATCTCGGACACGGTTTCGTGATTTTTGCAGAAATGATCCAACGAGTGTCAAACTCTCGGATTATCATTAAAATGGTTTAACTTACGAGAATATAAAATAAAAATTTCGGGAATGAATAGTAAAAATGAATAGTAACCCGAAAATAGTAAAAACCCAAAAATGCGAATTGTGACATTTGGGGTACTTTTACCCAGATGAAATCGCAACAAAATAAGCTCTAAAACTCACACCAAAAATTCACCATGGCCTTTCATAAGCATACAAGCTCCTCACAGAAGGCCATGCACTAAAACACACACACAATTTCTCTTTGGAAAATCAAACTTGAAAACTATCCAGATTCGGATATGAATACACACCAAAATGTTTTGACCTAACAAGTATATTTGCTCAACTTATTAACGAATACCTTTCGCGTGGAAGTCAAAGAGAATATAGAACTCAATTTCTCCAGAAGGGCTAACCCTAATTACACTTTTAAAACCACTTTTGACCTCAATACTTTTAACCTAAATCTGCCCTGGTTTAACAGCTTTGACATCTTTACTTAGAAAAATCGTTTGACGGACCTGCCGACCTCGAAATCAATCGTGGCTGGACTTTTTGGAAAGTACGTTCTCTGAACTACAATTTAGACTCAAGATTCATGTAATAACTCATCTCCATCTATTAAATATCTTCGTATCTTTACAGCCTTATGAATCTGTCCAAACCCTAACTCAATAACTAACATGTTTTGTACCCTAATTTCTTCACCAATCATCATAATATTACTAATTATTGATCCCAACATGTTATATATCATTAATTTACAGAATTAAACATAAACCCTAATCCATCATATTCTTGTTACATGAATTATAATAATTAATTGAACACAAGTATTGAAAATTATACCTTAATCTTGATTTTTAGGCTTCAATAATAAAACACTAATTTTTTTTCTTCTTGTTTTCTCCCTTGGTCGACCGAATTTCACCAAAGAGAGGGGTGAGGGATTTTTGTTTTGTATTTATAATACCCTATGGTATATTATAGATAACCCTTACTATTAGGAATTATAATTGGGATCAAATTTGGTTCCCTTTTTCCCTTCCCCTACAATATTCGCCCCCCCCCCCCCATAATATGTATTATTTTATTAATATTAATTATTACACTTAAAACCTTGTACTCTCGATATTTTATAAGAACCCATACGAAACCTAATGTCTTACGCGATAAACTTTCGTTTTTTTTACGACGACTCGGAAAATTATCATTTCCAAAACAAAGTTTCCAAAAATAGCATTTCACACTCTCTATAAATATAACCCCATAAAACAACTCCACGTAATTTACTAACGCTCAAATACTTGAACGAAGACTTGTTACGCAAAACCACATAACACCAAAACTACACAAGTCAATTCTACACCACCAAGGTAATCAAAATGAACTTATCCCAAAATCAATACTACTCAACTCACAACCATAAAGTCACACAATGGGATTTAGTGTCAACACACACTCATATCACACCTATATCACACATACATCGCATATACATCACGCATATATCACCCATATATCCCATCAACACCTAAAACACACCAAACAAATGTCAAATGAATCGAGACTATCAGTTAAACTAACCTGCAAAAATCACGGTTGTTACACCACGGGAAGTGTTTTTAAAAAAAATTGGTCTTAGATGGATTCCCACAGGAAAGATTCTTGATAGTTGCACCACGAAAAATAATAGTGAAAATCATCAGGATAGGGATGAAGAAACCAATACAACCGTTGATAGTGAACACCCTAAGAGTGATGATTAATGTTCTACTAACATTGTTATTTATGAATACTCTTCATCTTTGGTTGCAGGTGACTCAACTATCTCAGAACCCAATTCATCAGAGGGTTCCAAATCTGTAAATTCTTCAAAATCATTCTCTCTATCTTCCATTTTTGATTTTCCATTTCTTCTATAAAAACAAAAACAAAATACAAAAATAGAAAACTGTTCAGAAAATACAAAAACAGTAAAAAATATATAAACCAAAAATATTCTTCTCGCGACATGTCTCTTGTATAATCGATATTCTGTACGTACCTATAAATGTCATTCAACAATAATACGGGCATGTACAGATGCTTGAGTGAGAGTTCATTTAAAAGTTTTCAAAACATGTCGTTTCTCAAGATTTTCTTCACAATGGCTTCTGCTCACATCAGTTCAGGACCCGTGCTTCAAAGAAAGGAAAGTGCTCATTCAAAATAAACATTTTAAATATTTTTTGAGCACTTATCCAAAAAATCACTACGGCTTTCGTATATTTCAGTACGAAACCCGAGCTACAATGATGACTTCTGATTATTTCTGATCAGGACTCGTATTATTAATGGCAAAACAAAACAAACCTTGAGCACATGATCAAGTTTTTTCAAAATCTTTCTCAAATTATGTGCTCAAGAAAACTCCCTCTATACCCTTAAATGATTTTAAACTCAAATGTTTATATCTATGCTTTATTTAAAGGGGAGTTTAAAAAAATTTAAAATTTTGAAAATGTTCCAAATTCATGCAGATCCGTCTTTCTCTCCAAAATGCTCTCATTTTAATCAGTTGATATCAAAAATATCACTGCATGCTATTTTTTAGGGGGAGAAGACGTGATTAAAATGTAATTAAAAGTTCAAAGACCATGGATTGAATCTCATAAGAACTCTACAAAAAGACTCAGCATGAACCCTCGAATTGATGAAACTAAATGTCTGTTATCAAAAAGACTTGTCCGGGATGGGTAATAATTTCAAGATGGTTCATCCAGTAATGTAAACGTGTCTAGCGAAGGATTTGTCTGAGTAGAACGTACCAATTCGAGAGATGATCATTGAATATGACCGGGACGGGTAATAATTTCAAGCTAGTCCAACTAGTGATGTAAGCGTGTCTCGCGAAGGTCATGTTCATTGAAACTCGATCAATTCAAAATGTGCGAACTCTACCCAACATGTGAAAATTTATATCAAAAATGCATGAGCACATGTGAAGGGGGAGTATTTCAAAAGTGTAAAACTCTCAAAGTGTTAACTAAAATGTGTTTATTCATAAACACTTTGAGAGATTTTCAAAAGGTTTTATGGCAAGTGATCAATAATCTAGGATAATTATGGAGTAATAAGGTGATTATGGTTAGGCTATGTCCAATGATCCGCCAGAGCTGGAGGGATCTACCCAAGGACAATTCCAATAGATTAGAATTAGAAGTCATTAGGTAAGATTGAAAGAAAGAGTAAATGAGAAAGGGAAAGAAGGGGTTGATGAATTAAAAAGAAAAGTTGATTGAAAGGTTGAAAAGAAATAGCCCTCCATGAAAACTTAGGGCAGAAACCGGGTCAATACATCTGCTATCGGTATTCACTAAGGTGATACTGATATTGAAGACAAGACGTCATGGACCCAATGACGCGCTGCAGCACCCCTCCTAGCCACTCAGATATTTCTCAAAAGATATTTGTTTTATTTCTCACAGAGAACACTACATAATCTATCAGCCTCTCATTCTGAGATATGTTGATATTGAAAAGGCGGCACTCTGCTCCATGCCTCCGTCTACTAAAACTAAAATGCACAATTAAGTCTAGAGCCATGAGATTCATCAAAAGATCTCTTAGGAACACTTCCATAAAGGTACCCTTGTGTTCACCAAAAAGGACACAAGATGTACAAGAGTCTTAATGAGATCCGAGGATCTTGCCATTTATATCATGATGGTTACGTGCTTTAATCAGTCTACAGTCGTGGGGTGATCTCCAGTGACTCACTGAATCGTGGAAGCACTTCGGTGTGTCCGTGTAAGCCCTCTCGGGGTATCCGGTTCAGAACGGCCTGGGGAAGGATTAGAGAAAGTCTTCACACTATGTTGTTGACAATCTCAAAGTCCCAACCCGTAAGCGCTGGATGTTTATTACTAACAAGTTTTATGCAGCTACCAACAAACATCAATTAACCATAATATAATACATCAAACATCTTCACCTCAGCATACTCATACCTATGAAGAATATCCCTCATCAAAGCTCAAATGTAAAAGTTTAAGGCAATGAGATCAAGTTAAAGACCAAAGTGTTGAAGTCTAAGTCAAGATGTCAAGAACAAGTTCATATGTTAAATGATGAAATATTATGGGGAGATTGTTAGCAAGGGAAGATTGTTATCATAAGTATACAGTCCAAGATGTATGAGTATGTTGGAGGACACGACGCATCATCACGAGAAGATTTTGATCAAGGCAAGAACGATTGAAAGACGATGACTTTGAAGATCACATTGCATGAAGGAACGATGAATGAAGACTATTCGACATCGACACACAAAGTTCAAGACGTTGAAGACAAAAGACCTATCACCGGGAGCATCATTGAAATGACCATCCCTTAGGGGGAGATTGTTAGCATTTAATTTATATGTGAAGTGATGGTCATTTATCTTCCATGTATTTCTATAGTGTGTGTCGACTCAAGTGTAATAGAATAGCATGTAAAGGGCTTGTGTTGGACTAAGCTATTATGTATTAAGTAAAGTCATGTATTTGTCCAACCCAACACAAGCCCAACCAAGCCCATTGAAAGCCCACTAGGGCATCACTCTTGTACCTATAAATACATACTCCCACCTCATAAGTTAGTGTGCTTTAAAGAGGGTAAGGTGGGAGTGTATGTGTGCCTCATTGCATTCTTTCTTTCTCTCCAATCTAATATTACAGATTCTCATCTCATCTCTACTGCCGCCATCTACTCTTTTTTATTTCTTATCTATCTTTCTATTACTTCTTATCTTATTATTCTCTTATTATTAGTGTTCTTATATTGTGCCACGTATCATCAACATAATATACTAGTTCCATTTTGTTTCTTTTATACGAAGTTTATATATTAGTTGGTTGTTTAGTCTATATATTTGGTTGTTTGATAAAGTAGATCTAGTGCTCTACAGTTAATAACAGAAGTTGCTAAACAGTAAGCATTCAAACAGCTTACTATCTGCATATCACAGTTTGCATACAACCGATACATCAAGAAACCATTTGACATGGCGTGATCATATTTAAAAGGAATTGCAGAACACCCCCTTAGATATGCCTGTTTTGAAGTAGGTGATAAATATAATTCTGACTATTTGGGGTCCAGTATAAGTTTAGAGTAGGTGCAGTAAACCCGATTCTTGATAATGATCATCTTAAGTAAATAAGGGTTATTTAAATAATTGAATTTTTCTAAACGCATTACCCTATTATTTGATTATTTAGGGGAAAATACTAAGTGCAGAAGTCACTGCAAGTACTAGGGCTGTTGAAATCGCTAGGCGCTCGCCGATCGCTCGCTGCTCGCTTGGAATTTGCTCAGAAAATGCTCGCTCGATTTTTCGCTAAGTTGTAAACGAGTCGATCAGCTCGGTTCGGTTTGTAAACGAGCTAAGCACGAGTAAAGGTCTGCTCGGCTCGGTTTGGCTCGATATAATTTTTATTAATTTATTATATATATAACTATATATATACACATTAATTATAATTATATTTATAATTTTATAAATACCACTCTATTGGGTTTGGCTCAATATATACAATTATATTTATAGTTACTGCCCAGTCAACACAATGATACCTTAACACTAAGTTTAATTGTAAAACCCTAAGTCGTGAAAATACATGCTTGACTTTCTATTCCCATTAGTTGTCCGCCATCAATCGTCTCCCGTTGTCAACCTACGCTACAACGCAACAATCGTTCTCTGTAGTATGCTCACTGGCCTCAACCTGAGCCTCATTCTCGGACAACCGGACCTCAGACTTAGTGTTATCCTCGGACGGTCGAAACTCGGTCATCACTAGGCGGCGATAACATTAAAGGAAACAACCCAAATTTATGGTTGTTCGAAAAACTCGCCGCTCGTCGCTCGCTCGATGCTCGCTCGAAAAAATGTCGGCTCATAAAATGCTCGCTCGATTTTGGTTCGGTTGTAAATGAGCCGATCGGCTCGGCTCAATTTGTAAATGAGCCAAGCACGAGCAAAGGTCCGCTCGGTTCGGCTCGGCTCGTGAACAGCCCTAACTGCAACTAGGGGTGTCAAAAATCCCAACACGACTAGGACCCGAATAAAAATGATCGGGTCGGGAAACTCGGGTTCAAAATCTAACTCTGGTCGATCTGGTCAACCCGAATATGAAATAGGGTTGGGTATCGGGTTCAAATTACTTTTCCTATTCGGGTTCGGGTCAACCCGACTGACCCAAATTAGTTTTTCTATTTTTATTTTATTCTGAATTTAAATAATTTTTATTAATCTTTATTCAATTGAAAGCACACGTCAAATGGTCCATGTTGTAAACTTGGCCTATTTATTGGTGTGAGACATATACTCGTACAAATATCATGTCACAGTAATGTTTCACTCTCAAATCCAACTTCCAAGAACCAGATAGTATACTAATTTGTAACAGATGGTAGTATTAGCTTATCATGTTTGTTGCTATTATATTTGTGTAATTATGATATTAAGTTCAATGGTTCTTTTAAGTTTTAATTATGGCAACTTGCCTACTGATAAAATTTGCTTACTGATGCAAGTTATAATAAGTTGCAATATGCCTACTGATGCAATAATACGCCTTTTGTCCATATCTAGACTTTATCTTTCAACTTATCTCTCACATATAAACTCGTATCTACCAAGTTAAAAAATAATATAAATTCTGTGATTTTGTAAATGGCACAGACCCGAACTTGACTTGACCCGACCCGAACCTGACTAACCCGAGTTCAAAAAGGGTCGGGTATGTTATTTTTAGCCTCGACCCGACTTGGACCCGACCCGTTTGACACCCGACCAACCCGACCCGATTAACACCCCTAACTGCAACAGAACCGATTACTAATACTCTTTACATGCGATTTTCTTAATGAATAGAATTTACCAAACTAATTTTGTTGTTATCTTAATTATTATTTAGAGCCAAACAGATTGCTTGTAGTAGCTGCAACACAATTAGTTATCCATTATTTAAGCGCTATAAATATTGATGCACTATTTTCTGCTCAGAAAATATTTATGTCACCTACTCACTTTCAAAACGCAACATGGTACCTGATCTGGGTTTTAGGTGACTCTTAAAAAAAAAATTGTTATTGAGGTTCTTTTGTTATTGTTCTATAGATATAGGTTGAGGTCAAAGGTTGATATTGAGAACGTGGGAGAAGAGTTCTCTTGTTGGCAGCGGTTTGGTGCCGACCACCATAAGAGACAACCTTCATCTTTAGAAGATCCTCAAGCTGCTTCTGTTGGGTGGGGTGGGGCAATTGACCCTACCGGAAGCTCATTCTCACAAGGAAATAACACTGGCTTGCAATGGCATAAAGATCCCCAATTAGATTGCCTAGGCTTCCGTGGAATCTTCCCCTCCAATTCAATACGTAAGTCCTACAGTACTTCATAATAGTTGCTAATAAGTTTTCAATTTTCTATAGTAATCAAATGTCGGTATATGTAACGTTGATATTTATATATGTTGCAGCACCTATGGTTGAAGCTGAACTGAAACCACAGAAGAAAATTACCTTCTTTGGAGATTAGAAAGGAGAGTTGCCGAAGGCTCTCTTGAGTTCCCCAAAGGTAATTTTTATAACCTTTTATAAGCATTATGTTAAAATTTATAATTCTGAAATTTCTATTGTATTATGTTCTTCAGGTGAGGCAATTCCACTCGAATACAATCTTGCTGGTTTAAACGCCATAAGCTTTGACAAAGGGTGTTATATTGGCCAAGAACTCATTGCTCATTCTCATCACCGTGGGGTTATCCGCAAGCGTTTGCTTCCACTCAAGTTTCTAAATGAATCTGGAAGAGGTTGGTCTTTGACTAATTAAAGATTAACTAATCGTTATCTGAGTTATAGTAATACTCCAATAGTATTATCTTATCAGAGGTAGAGTAGAGGGTTGCTCCTAGTTCAGAAGTAACATCATTGAAATCTGGAAAGAAAGCTGGAACTGTCACCACTGCTCTCGGCTCTCGTGGGCTTGGTCTCCTAAGGCTTGAGGAAGCTTTTAAAGAGTCGGGAAATATAGTCATCAAAGGACAAGAAGATGTGAAGGTTGAACCTATCCGGCCCGAATGGTGGCCAACAGAGTGGTTTTGGAGCATGAACCACACCAAGCTGGTTAAAATCTTCGTTGGGTAATTTTACACCATTTTATTGCAATTCATTAGATTAGATGTAATAAGAGTTGTTATCATGTAAAAGTGTTTTATTTAAAGTTATGTTGTATACTTCAGACGGTAAGTAAAAGTGTCTTATGGATTACCCGACTTGTGTAATAGAATATCTTTAGTATTATTTTGCTTTGCTCTAATAATGAAAATGGCAAGTTAACACAGGGCGGTCTAATAAATATTAAACTCATAAGTTTTGCATCAAAGGTCAAACCAAAATCACGATTTCTAAATCCTCGTACCTTTTTTTAACACAGGGCGGTCTAATGAAAATGGCAAGTTAACACAGGGCGGTCTAACAATACCAAATTTTGGGTTTTTTTTTTGGCCATCCCTAGAGTTTTTTTGACACATTTCTTAGTTGTTAAACAAAAAAGGATCTAAGATGATGATTCAATAAGATGATTCTGTGGTATAGAAAAGCTGATTTCCAGCACAACTAGAAAGACTACAATAAGTATACCTGACATGTTTATTGATTAACGCAGTTTTCTAATCATCAACCATAGATGTTAATTTTAAATTCCGCAGAGGTTTCGAAACAATACCTGACTAATTGCTCTCTTAATTCTATGATGATGTGGTATTTAAAATATAAAACGCCGCCTTACTGCCAGAATTATAAAGGAAGTTGTTCAGTTTGGATTTATGGGTTTCAATTATTTGCAGGACCTGAGCAATCAAGTCTCTGGTACACTTCCTAGTGATGTTCCTGGTACACTTCCTGGTCCTGAAGTGTCTGTCAAGTGGAACATCAAACATTTTAACCCATAGTGGAATTTTCTCAGGCTCAGGCTTATCTAAACGTACATCAGGACTCCATTTATGTATAATGAAAGGCCTTCCACTAACCATCCATTGTAAACAGGGCTGATATCGATTTTGAAAGACTGGAACCGCATATATACATTTATCCAATGTAAAAGAAAATTCTACATCGTTATCTAATGATTGCGAACTGACTTAATTGTCACAATTGGAGTGGGAGTAGGAGGGCTCAATACCTCGGTTGTGCGAGCAACGCTTTCGGTCATTGGTGTCGTCGCCCACAAACTAGATTTTTTGTGTCATTTATAGTTCACTAGTTACTGCGTGCTTGTTTCGATCATTTTCCGAGCAGTACGTAATAAATGGGGCTAAGATTATCTAACTTATTGTAAAAGGACCTAAGTTCTGATCAATCTTCTTACTCTACGAAGTAGTAAAAGCAAGATGGAAACCATAAAATAGTACCAAACTTGCTAATAAATGAGTAGAAGAAATAATAATCAAGTACGCCGCATACATTCAGCTTTTTATCACAGTTAATTCTTCTAAAGGAGAAATACTTATATTTAATTTTATCAATCTCTAGAGATAATTTCAAAAATGCCTTGTCGACGGAACTGCATTTACAATTTTTTTTACATAGTGATTGTACAATAAATTGCACTACCAGGCCTTCGATGGTGATCAAAGGGATTATAGGGTGTTGAAATTGCGCCAAGCTTGTTCTTAACCTGAAATAAGAAATACGAAGACACTACGTTAAGTGATTGCGTAGGGGTTGGACCCTGCGAACCATCTCCGGCGTGCGAGTAAGTATGTGTAATGGTAATGTAGGTTGTAAATTGAGAGAGTGAAGTTAACTTACCATGTTCATGCCCGGCCAAGCTATTTATAGGGGAGAAATAGAGCTTAGTGGGCAGTTTGCACATGTTTCGGAGATCATGGGGGCGTCCAATGTTTTGTGGTAACCGCTAGGGCTTTATAGCCCACGATCTCTGTTTGGCGGGAAAGCCAAGGGTAAGAGGAGACGTAGGTTTGACTAGGTTATGGTAGTCCTCCGTTGTAGTTCCTTCGAGAGGAATACCCCGAAGGGATTAGGGTTTCGATTGGCGGATTCCCACATGGTAACCAGTTCGCAGGCGAATGGTTTTATGCCAATGAAACATGTTAGGAGATTAACGTGGGCCTCTGAGGGGAGGGATTTCTACAGGCTCGAAGGGGAGTCCTTCGACCCGTTCGGAGGGTACATCATCACATAGTAACACAATGTATGCAATTTTTATGTGTAAAGCTTTATTAACATAAACTAACCGTTTAAAGCTTCTATTGTATCCAGTTGCTCATAAATATCAGCTTCTACATTTTTTCAAAAAGCGAAAATTTAATCTCTCATGTTAAACAAAAAAATATACACTAAAAAGCACATCAGATATACTAGTTATCAGTATAAATGCTCATTATCACAGGTGATATACTACTAAAAATTGAATAAAACCACTACAACTGTTTTTATGTGTGCTATATCACATGTGATACATATCACAGGTGATATACTACCAAAAACAAAACAAAAATTGTTTATACTACATATAATGGAGAAAGCATTCTCTCTCCAAAATTTTAAGACTTACAAGAAATTAAGCATGGATAACAACACTTTCCTCGGACTTCCAGGCGGGTTTTCTTTTGGTTTAATGCACACAATTTTCAGACTTACAACAAAATAAGCATAGTATACAACAAAATAAACATGATGTAATTTTCAGACTTATTTTTAGACTTACAACATTAATGCTATTAAAGTGGTCAATGTTATTAATGACTATAATGACTACTACTTACAAGAAAAGAAACATAGTGTACAACACTTTAATGCACATAATTTTCAGACGTACAAGACAAGCAGCATATTGTACAACAAAACACTACATTAATGCTATTTAATGTAGTTAATTAATTAACTGGTCAATAAATACAATTAATACAGTTATTAAAACACCCCTTACATAAGAAATACAAATTATCAAGCATATTGTACAACCAAATTAAACACAATTCCTGCATTAAATTTCACTAATACAAATAATAAAGCACATTATACAAATATTCAAGCCCGAACGGGCAACAAGCCAAATAGGCTTGAGCACGAACGGCCGCGGGCCAAACAGGCTCGAGCCCGAACAGGCACGGGCTAACGGGTTCGAGCCCGAACGGGCACGGGCTATACGAAATTCTTGATATCCGTAAATTTATTGTCAAAAAAATATAATAAACTAAAATACATTATTCACCGGAAAATTTTTTTTCAGGGTACCCGCCGCCGCAACGCGCGGGTACCTTGCTAGTGACATTTATCACTGGTGATATACTACCAAATATTGAGAAAAAAAAATCACTACAACTGTTCATAATAACAGATGTTATACTACCAAAAATCGAATAAGATAACTACAACAATTTTATCAAAAGTGATATTCTACCAAAAACAGAACAAAATCACAACATTCATCACAATCTCTCAATTAACAAATAAAACTCAAATAAGTACATAATCATCACATGCATCACAGTATCACATGTAAAATAAACAAAATAATACACAAAAATCTTCATATGTAACAATAAAATTCATAAATAAGTAAAAACTCACTAATTAATTAGTCAGAAGCACCGTACCTTCATCTCGAGACTCAGTAGGTTCATTTTGAACCTTTTTTTTTTTTTTTTTGTGGATCTGCTTGTGCACTCGATGATTCTTGCATTTTTGTGTTGTTTTTATGATTTTAACTTTAACGGTTAGTTTTGATTGTTTATGGTAGGCTTTTTTAATGGCGCTTAGAGATATAAATTGTGTAATACCACGTAATTTTATGAATATATTGTTATGAGGAATTATCCCTATTTTTCTTTTACGAACCTTTCCAAACTCATTTGACCATAAAACGTGATGTTATCTTGAGAAACTTGGAATTTGTACACAACGCATACTAGCATAACCGACGATTTGATTTGATTATTTTATTATTTATGAGAAACGAGGCGTATGAATAGTCATTTTTATTGGAAAATTTATTCTGAACGAGATGTTGAAATTCCCGTGTCTTGGATCGATCGTTTGCTATCTTAAACGAGCCCCGAGCCTCATTTCAAGAAAGATTGCTAAAACTACAACTATGGTCCCTGGACTAAAGTTCCACCTCCAAACCTGGACTTTTGTTATTAACAGTTTGGTCCCTAGGGTTTTTATAACTTTTGGCTAGCCTGTATATACCCCGTTATAATCTCTTCTAGGGTTAGCATTTCTCTCCCCCTTCCAAAAATTTTGGCAGCCACCCCCCCTGGCCACATTTCTCTCCGGCCACTCCACTCCTCACTACCCATCACCGCCATCATTAACACCACGACCATCATCTACACCTCGTCATCTCAACACCCTCTCTCTCTTATAAACACCACTGACGCCGCCACCATTTTTTCCGGAAAGCTTTCGATAGCCGCCACCACCACTCCGTTTAAAGAAACACGTACTACGAAGGCGTTTGTGTTTAGACAACTCGCGAGCTACTCGACTCGACTCGATTACACATTTACACCACTATATATATATATATATATATATATATATATATATATATATATATATATATATATATATATATATATATATATATATATATATATATATATATATATATATATATAAATAGGGGTGTAATCGAGCCGAGACAACTCGCGAACAACTCGAGATCGACTCGAAAAATACTCGACTCGACTCGGATCGATTACACCCCTACTCTTCCCCCCCCCTCTCTCGTTCGTCCATGTGGTATGGTAAAGCCACTCGTGTTTTTTACTTTTTTTTAACGATTGTTATTTATTTTGTTATTGTTTTTGTGGATTCAAAACGGACATAACACATTATTATTCATCTTATGAGTAAAAACCGGATTTAAAACGGGTAAAAAATGATGTTATTAGTCTTGTGATTAAACTATGGATTAAAAACATTTTGAAATGTTTTCGTGTGGTTATATACGGACTGAAATGGTGATTGTTTTGAGTTCGTGTGGTAAGGTCTGATTTTAAATGATGTGTGTCTGATTCAATTCGGAGGTTATTGATACTATGATGAGTTCAGTGCAAACTTGATGTGGTTGTGCAAATCAAAGGTTACTTTTGTTATTTGAATCCTTGGTTTTTATTGTGAATGTGTTTATGAGATGGGTTTTTAGACCAGTATATGGTCACCAATTCGACTTGGTTTAAACTTGTGAATCTTGGCGTGACTGATGTTGAGGACTTGTTGTTATATTCTTGATTATAGTTGTTGTGTCGTGGTGTGAAATTAAGTTGGAGTCGTGACCTGTTCTTGGTTTGTTTTGTTTGTTTGGTTCTGGTCATGGTTCGAAGCCGAGACCTCGTGGTCTCGGCGAGGTGAGTAATCTTGGTCCGAAAGGTATATAGTATTTGTGGATCGGTTTGATTTTAATTGGAGTTGGATTTGTTTATTTTGGAAACTAAAACCATGGATTGGTCTATTAGGTTGAGTCGACGTATAGATTTAAGCCAAGAGTGTATGATCTCGGCATGGTAAGTCTTGGTCCGAATAGTTTGTATGGGTTGTGATAAAATTTTGAGCCGTAGGACCTAGTTGGAACAAGTTGGATTATTATGTCATAAAGGAGAAATTGTTTATGTGAATGAAATTGGTTGCAATTGTGGTTTTGGCCGCGATGAGGTTAAGCTGAGACCCCATGGTCTCGGAAGAACCTCGGTTTTGCCTATATGGATTTGGTTGATTTGTTACTTGGTACGTTTCGGGTAACTTGGAATTGTGATTTGAATTTTGGATAATACATATACATAACAGAATAAATACTTGAATTTGACTATTATATTTGGACATTGGACAATTATGGATCGTTATTGGATTTACGATGTTAGGCATTGGACTTATTGGACATTTTGGGACTCGAGATGGTATAATATATTAGATTCGAAATGAATTTAATATATTAGACACGAAATGGACACAAAATCTACAATAAAGCCAAAACTAATAAATTACGCGAACTATAACGAAACATTAAACTTATAAAATATTGTAACATCAAACTTGGTTAACTAAAGTCACAACGGCTTGAGAAAACTGATTTTTATTGGTTAAACTTATTCCTAACTATAAGACGTTTATGTTTTATTCAAATTATTTGGGATATCGGGGTAAATACCAAAACGTACAAACTGATTTATTTTATTTGAAGTGATTATTTGTCGTTAACTTCTAGGTTTGTATTCTATAGTTTGAGTTCTCGTCAGTATTCTCTCGATTATGTCGATGTCTATCCTCTTTGGTGTGAGTTGTATGTCGAGTCTATGTTATCTTACCACACCACACGAAATGTTAATATAAAGCTTTTGATGAGTTTTGAAATTGAGTAATCCACGAAAACTACGACACGTTGTCTTTTATAGACTTTATTATTTTGTGAGACGTATTTTGAGATAACCGTATACGTATTAGTGTTGGTCCCTTTACACGATTAGAGTTAACTAGAAAGTTAATCTATTGGTGTTAATGACTAATATAATGTTTAAGGATTATTCTAACAGTTATAAAACGTGAATGAAAAGACAACAATATTTTTCAACGTTTAAATTCTTATTAGAAATAATTCCAAGAATCTATACCCAATTGTTTTGCGGAACAAACACTTGGGATTGAATAGACAAGGGTATGGGGTGTCTCCTATCGAAACTCAAGTTTTGCTTGAGTGGTAACAATATACCCACTGAGCTATCTCAGTGAGTTGTATACTCTTTGTAGGAGAGAAGTTCCTTTGTAAAAGTTCAAGACTTTAATTATACAAAGCACACCTTAACTTCTCTCACAGTTGCTCTATTTATACACAAGTATTCTAAGTATAAGTGATTAAATATAATACAAGTTGTTGAGGTTGCGTGTCTGACAATTACAAACAGTAATTGTCATTTCCAAGAACCAATAGGAAAGGGCTAAATAAGTCTTTGGGAGTTGTTGGCTGACACTCCATGACTTTTAGCCGCAATAGGGAAGGATGAGTCTGACAAGAGAAGAGTGTTGGGTTTACACTCTTATCTTCTCAGATCGTTTCCCTATTGTTCCCCGCCTTTTCTTCAGGCGTTGGTTCCTCAGTCATTCAATCACTTTGTTGGTTGAGGAGACTGGGGTTCAGTGAGCTCTTATCCAGTACTCACTGAATCCATCATCTTCTTCTTTGGCTTAAGTCCTACTCAGGGAGTACCGCCTTCCTGAGTAGTGAATCCTTCTTCTTGAATTCGCCTTAAGCATCCTGAAGATGACTCACTGAGAGGCTGTTCTCTCAGTGACTTGAATTGTTCTCGGTTTAAGTTAACACTTAGTTAATTTGTGTCCAAATCATGTTCGAAGCATTCTTGGGTTTTACATGACCCAACAATCTCCCCCTATTTGGATATAAATTATTCCTAAGTGTTTTGATCAGATATGAGTGAGCTAAAGACTTCTGCTCATACTGAATGTACTAGAATGTAAATCAGGACACTGAAATAATAAAAACATCATCTTATTAATATCATTTACAAGTCCTAACAAAACTAAGTACAAAAGGGATAGTGGTGGGTATTCAGGCAGGTCATCAGTTCAACTTGATTCCAAGGGCTTCAAGCTTGGGCTTCTTTGACTGCAGCTCATGTTGATCAGGATGTTCATTGATTTTTCTTTTCAGGTCGTGACAAAACCTCACATTCTCAGGACTCTTGAGTGGAGAGGCCATCATCAGAAAGCCAAGCATAGCTTTAATCCCTGATAAATCTATATCACTCCACCTCTGGAAGGCTTTGTCACCAAACTCATCAATGAAGAACAAACCTCTTTCAGGTTGTTCAATGACCATATTGTTCCTGAAAGGAACACCTTCAGGGAGAGCCCTATTGCAGTCAAGACCAGGAATCTTGATCTCAGGCTCAGCTTCTATCTTCTTTCTTTTCCTTGAAGAAGACTGAGAGGAAGCAGGTTGTGCTGATTCAGGTAGAGGAGATTGAATGCCAAGTTCCTTAGGTGCTGCTGCCAATCTTTCATACCTCAGACTCAAAGACTTCATCAGATTAGGGACCACAACATTTGATTTCTTTGCTATTAATGGACCCAACTCGTCCAATTCAGTGATCCCAAAGTCAGCGAATCTGAAAGGTGAATGAACATCAAAGTTTCTCTTGTCAGCACCTCTGTAGACAGTGACAACGGCAGGATTGGTGTTTCTTTGAATATGAACATCAGTGATTGGTTCTGGCTTCAACCTTTCATTCATATACCACTGATATTTCTTAATCCTATTCTGCCTGATCTCTTCAGCCCGTTTGGCTCTTTCCTCCCTTTTCTGCCTGAGAGTGGTCATCTCCTCAGACTGAGCTTTCACAAAGGTCATACCACCTTTTCTTCCTGAGAGATCCTTAGCCTCAAGACCAATTTTCTCAGCCTCTTCATGAACAACCTTGATTAAGGCAGACTTGCTTGCCTTCTCCTCTTCCTTCAACTTCTTCTTTGCCTCCTCTTCCTGAAGATAAGTACTGAGTTCATCAGCTGAGAAGTGGTAAAGAACTCCATCAATTTCATATGGGATCCTGAGTGGTGATTCAGGATCCTTTGCAACCGTGATAGGTGCTGGTTGAGGCTCAGGCTCAGTGAGAATGCCTTTGCCTTTATCTTGATGGGAGGAAGAGGCTTCAGGAATCTCCCCCTCAGTATGAGAAGGAGGTTGTTGGCTTGAAGCTCCAGTGTCTTTCTCCCCCTCAACTGTTGCTTGAGCCATGGTGATAGCAAGAGTTGGAGTCACTGGAGCAGTAGGACCTTTGAAGGCCTGATAGATCTCAGTCATCATTGATTTGATGTCCGAGGTGTCTTTCTGAAGACTTGAGATCTGATCTGCCAGAGAAGCCTGAGAAGCTTCGATGCCTGACATCCTTGACCCAAGAGACCATGCCAAGGATGTTGAAGATTGTGCCCAAGTACCAAGATGTTTTTCCTGAAGACCCATGGAAGTCCTGATTGAGTCCATTGAAGAAGTAAGACCCTGAAGCTTAGAATCCTTCAGTAAACTGAGAAGCTCACTGATTTCACCTGATTGCTTCTGATAAGTCTCAGCAGCCTGAAGGATTGTCTTGGTGAGTACGGGGTCATCCTTGACAGCATTCTGAATGGTTCCAAGGCTTTGGGTAATGCCTTCAAGAGTAAGATTGAACTTCTGGAAATGAAGATCAATAGCTGTCAGGGAGTGGTTGGTACCTGATTGGATTTCGATCACATCATCATGAAAACTTTCAACATCTGCCTTCAGGTTGGCATAGTGAACAGCTGCTTCAGTGTGATGATCAAACATCTCTTCAGTGAGACCAGTGAAAAGAGCTCTGTTGGTCTTTAGTAGGAATTTGACCAATGTTCTTTCAGTGAGGGGAAGAGAGTTATCATACTTTTGGAGGATGTCCCCAGTATCAGAAGATTCAGGAGACTTAGAACCTGACTTTTCACTTTGGCTTGGAGATGACTGATGTGAATGTTCAGGTTGTTCAGGGTGTTCATCAGTTTCCATATCCTCACCTGCCTCAAAAATTTCTTCTTCACTCTCTTCCCTGAGCTCTTCATCAGACTCCATAAAAGCCTGATAGTCCCCCATGGACTCAATACCCAAAAAATCAACCGGCTCCTCTTTATAAAAAGATTTGCCTTCGGTTTGGTCAGGTCCTGACCCCTTTGTCATAATAACTGAGTGGGTTTTCTCAGCCTGACTAGCCATAACAACTGGGGTAACACCAGCCTGGCTTTTGGGGGCAGTTCCTGAAAGACTGGATCCGCCTGAGGGGTTGATGGGTTCCATATCAGCGGGTTGTTTCTTTCCCTCTGAGTCTTTGTCCCCCTTAGCACCTTCAACTACTGATGGGTGCTTTCCAGTAGTATCACTAGGTACTGATTGTGAAGATTTGTGGACCCCCTTCCCATCAGGATTGTGCTGTCCTTCAGGGGATTTAGGGTCCTTTACTCCCTGAGATCCTGAGGGTGATTTCTCAGGAACGTTAACGGGATGTGAATGTTTGTGGGTCCCCTTCTCAGTAAGGTAGTGCTGCCTTACCGAGGATTTAGAACCCTTTCCTCCCTTGGGAACTGATTGTTTTTTGACAGCTCCTTCATCGGGATGTGAGGGGGGAATGCTTCCTCGTCCTTCTGACTTGTGTTTGTCAGTTGAACCATGTGGAATGGGTGTGCCCGAGGTCACTGAGGATGATTGCTCAGTGACTTCTGTTGGCCTTTGTTTTGAGGTCAAGAGGGTCTCAGAAATGGGTGTCTCAGAGGTCTCGGCCTTTTTCAACCTCTTTTTGAGGTTGAGTTGGTTTTGAGGATCAGTCTCAGTGGCGAGTGGCTTGGGTCTAACCACCTGGCTGGACTGACCCTTCTTTGTCTTCTTCACCTTTTTGGTCGGTGAAGGAACAGGAGAGATAGCGTCATTGCCCTGAATGACTGATTGCATGTATTCAGTCAGGGCAATATGTGTAACCTCACTTATGCTACTAGTGAAGTTTGACTTGTGCAGTACCTCAGGCTTCGTACCTTCTGCATCAGTCCTCACATAGTCAGAACCGAGTAGGTCCTGAAGCACACAGGAAACAAATCTAGGATAGGACATGTGCCTTTGCCTATGTTTTCCTGAGAGCTTAGCAACGAGGTCTCGGAAGATTATTCCTCCGATGTCTATTTTTGTACCCTCAAGGAGACTGAACAACATCAATTGTTGTGATGAGTTCAATTGTTCCGTAGAGGATTTATTTCCACCCAGGACCTGAATGACAAATGTCATCAGTATCCTCTAAATAGGGTGGAACCATGTTTTGACTACTGGAGCCTTTTCCAGTAAGCCTCCCACAGACATTTCAGGGCGTCTGGGGTCATGGGGTGCAAGAAAGATCAGTTCATTCTTTATTTCCTGATCAGTAGGGTTGGGGGAAAAGGCTTCAGCAAAGTCAAGGCCTGTGGCTTTGATGAATGCTGAGTAGTCAAAGGAGAGGGTTCTACTCCCATTCATCACCGTGAAGGTGATGATTGACTCTTTGGTGTCTTTGGGGCTGGTTGCCACAGCCGTACACCAGAATTCCCTCAAATAGTCATGATAGATGACTGAGGGGGTATGGGTGAAAGCCTTTGCAAGAAAACAATTACGAAGATATTTCATAACGTTCTTGTAGGCTGGGTAGAGTTGTGGATGTGAGAAATTTCCCACCACATTATTTTTGGTTAGGTCTACACCCTCCATTGTGAAATCCACGTTGGGGGCATATTTCACAGCTTTAGAAGAAGCCATTTATGGGTAAGTCTGGGTTTGACTAAGGTTAAAGGGGTTCTAAAGCTTAAGAATGCACACACAATTTGTTTTTGAGAATAAAAAATGGCAGAGTTTTTGCTTAAAATTCTATAAAAACGTGTGTATGTATTCTTCTGGTTGGGGTATTTATAGGAAAGAGGAGATGGGGGTGTTTTGGTCATTTGAGCAAATCGTTATTTATTCAAAAAAAAATTATTTGGAAATTGATTTGAATAATAAGTTTTGGGATCCGCATTTAATGCCAACACTCCACTTTCCTGGTTTAGCGCAACAGTCGAGGTGAACAGTTGAGCAGTTCTGCAAAAGTGCAACTTGCAGAGATGAGTCATCACATATTTGAAATGTGATTGGAGAGGCATTTAATGCCAAGTGGGAATGTGGTGGCCCATAGGTGGAAGCCAGAAAGGCTAAAAAGAACAAATATTCTTGAATTAAATATGTGTTCAGTTACCAACCTCGGACATTTACTAACTAGATACTTAGAGCATTTAAGTTAGTATTTAATGTCCTTTTCAGGATACTGAATGACTTTTCATTCAGTGATTGGTTTTCAGGGACTTGGGTTTAGTCACTGATGATTCAGGAATGAGGATTGATTCCTGAGACAAGGATTCAGGAACTTGGGTTTAGTTCCTGAGGATGATGATTCAGTGAGATGTTTTCACTGATGTACATATTGAGTCAGGGACCTGAGGTGTTAAGAATTTACACTTTGGTTGGGAAAAAAAAATTAGTCAGTGGACTGATTCTCTATATCCAACATTCCTAATTCAGCTTTCAGTCTTGTGAAAGTTGGTTCATCCAAAGGTTTGGTGAAGATATCAGCCAACTGATATTCAGTGGGGATGAAGTGTAATTCAATGTCACCATTCATGACATGGTCCCTGATGAAGTGATATCTGATATCAATATGTTTTGTTCTCTGATGAAGAACAGGGTTGTTAGAGATTGCAATTGCACTTGTGTTATCACAAAAGATGGGTACCATCTTGTACTGAATTCCATAGTCACTTAGTTGACTTTTCATCCAGAGTACATTTGCACAACAACTAGCTGCAGCAACATATTCAGCCTCAGCTGAGGATAGGGCAACTGATTGTTGCTTCTTAGCACTCCAACAGACTAATTTCCCACCAAGAATTTGGCAAGAGCCTGATGTGCTTTTTCTATCCATGTTGCATCCAGCATAGTCAGAGTCTGAGTATCCTTTGAGATCAAGTCCTGAGCACTTTGGATAGTATAATCCAAGGTTAGGAGTGCCCTTCAGGTACCTGAATATCCTTTTCACAGCAGTGACATGAGATTCTCTTGGGTCAGATTGATATTTGGCACATAGACATACTGAGAATTGGATATCAGGCCTTGATGCAAGTAGATACATCAGTGATCCTATCATTCCTCTAAAGAGAGTTTGATTGACTAGTTTACCAGTTAGATCAGGACCAAGGTTGTTTGGGGGAGCCATAGGAGTTTTGACTGAGGCACAGTCACTGAGATCATACTTCTTCAGTAGATTCTTTACATACTTCTCTTGACTGATAGTGGTTCCTCTATCAGTCTGCTTGATCTGAAGACCAAGAAAGTATGTCAGTTCTCCCATCAAGCTCATTTCAAACTTCTTTGCCATTAATTTTTCAAATTGTTTGCAAAGTTTGAAACTTGTTGAGCCAAAGATGATGTCATCAACATACACTTGTACTAGTATGACATCATTATTTGTCTTATAGATAAACAATGTGTTGTCTATCTTGCCTCTGACAAATTTGTTTTGGATTAAGAAGGCTGAGAGAGTCTCATACCATGCCCTGGGAGCTTGCTTCAGTCCATAAAGGGCTTTGTTAAGCTTATAGACATGATCAGGAGACTCATGGCTTTCAAATCCAGGAGGTTGCTCAACATAAACTTCTTCTTTCAGTGAACCATTTAAGAATGCACTTTTAACATCCATTTGGTATACCTTGAAGTTCATGTATGTAGCAAAAGCAAGGAAGATCCTGATGGCTTCCATCCTTGCTACTGGTGCAAATGTTTCTTCATAGTCAATGCCTTCTAGTTGATTATAGCCTTTGGCTACAAGTCTGGCTTTGTTTTTAATGACTATGCCATTTTCATCAGTTTTGTTTTTGAATACCCATTTCATGCCAATGACTGAGACATTCTCAGGACATTTGACCAAGGTCATTACCTTGTTTCTGTCAAATTGTTCTAGTTCATCATGCATGGCCTGAACCCAACTTGGATGTTTAAGTGCTTCTTTAACACTTTTGGGTTCAATTGTGGAAATGAAGTCCACAAATAGGCATTCATTGGATGAGGCTGCTCTCAGTTCAGCAGCCATGCTTCTTGTAAGCATGCCTTCAGAAGGCTCACCAATGATATTGACAAGTTCTATATCCTGAGATCTAGTCCAACTATCCTGAGGTCTTGGGAGTGGGTTAGAACTTGTAGAAGCCTGATGGGTATGATCAGGATTAGACACAAGATTTCCATTTCCTTGTGTGTCTAAGTGGGTTGTGTCATCACTGAGATTGTTTGGGTCCTGAGTATTTTGTTCAGACTGAAGGATATCATCAGTTCTTGTATGTGCTTCAACAAACTCAGTGATGGTTGGGTTTGGTAGGTTGTGAGGGATAATGTAGTAGGAGAGGTTAGCATCATCTTGATACTGAGTAGAAGAATTGTTTTCAGACAGATATTCATCAGGAGGATATCTAGAAGAATTATCAATTCCTATCTCTTCTACTGAGGCAGTTGAGAACCTGATTGTATCAGTGCTCTCATCAAAGGTAACATGAAATGTTTCCTCAGTCTGCTGTCTCCTTGTGTTGAACACTTTGAAGGCTTTTGAGACAAGTGAGTATCCCAGGAAGTATCCATCATCAGCTTTTGCATCAAATTTTCCTAGGTGATCCTTGTGATTATGAATAAACACAGGACACCCAAAGACATGAAAGTAGCTGATGTCAGGGATTCTTCCTTTGAATAACTCATATGGGGTTTTCCCATGTCTCTTGACAATTATGGATCTGTTTTGTGTATAACAGGCAGTTTTGACTGCTTCAGTCCAAAAATGGTTGGAAAGGACTGATCCACATAGCATTGTCCTGGCAGCTTCAATGAGTGTTCTGTTTTTCCTTTCAGCAACACCATTTTGTTCAGGTGTGTATGGAGAGGAAAAGTTTTGGGAAATACCTTTCTCATCACAGAAACATTCAAGTTCATTATTTTTGAACTCAGTCCCATTGTCAGTTCTAATTTGTTTGACCTTAATGTCATTTTGATTTTCAATGTTCCTGACAAAGGACATGATTGTTTCAGCTGCCTGACTCTTTTTGATCAGGAAGAATACCCAGGTGTATCTTGAGTATTCATCCACTATGACCAGAGTATACTTCTCATGGTTAATAGACCTTGGACTGACAGGTCCAAATAGATCCATATGAAGAAGATGTAGGCAGTTCCTGATGGAAAAGTTGGTTTTGGTTTTAAAGGATGCTCTGTGATGTTTACCTTTTTCACAAGCTGAGCATGGTTTATCCTTAGAAAACACAAGTGATGGTAAGCCAAGGACTTTGTTTTGTTTTACAAGATTGTTAATGTTCTTAAAGTTCAGGTGGGTTAGTCTCTTATGCCAAAGCCAGTTGAGTGCATCAGTGGCCTTTGCAAAGAGACATGTTCCATCCTGAGTTAGACTTGACATGTCTAGCACATAAACATCTTGTCTCCTTGGTGCAATGAGGACAATTTCCTTATTTGCATTGAAGATGGTTCCTTGCTTATCATCAAACTGAACTATGTACTTTGCATCACATAGTTGACTGACACTGATCAGATTATACTTAAGACCATTTACATATGCTATCCTAGTAAAGACAATACCATTGCAGTTGACTGAACCATAACCTTCAGTGAGACATGATGAATTGTCAGCAAATATCACTTTGGGTCCTGGTTCTTCCACATATTTGTGCAGACATTCCTTAACACCAGTCATGCTCCTTGAACATCCACTATCTAGATGCCAAACAGGATCCTTAGCATGTTTCTGCACAAATAGTAAACTAGGTCAGTTCTTTCTAGGACTCCATTTCATGGAGGGTTTGGTATTATAGGTCTTTATGAAAGTATTAATTGATTCATGGTCAGTGGTTGAGTGGACTGAGCTACCACATGTTTTGCATTTGGTAGTAGGGGTAGCCTCAGTAGTCTGAGAGGATTGCTTCATTCCTATTTTTGACTGAATGACCTTGTCTTTTCCTAAGGATTTCTGAGTGGAGCTTCCACTAGATTCACCATGTTTGTCATATTGACAATCGTCAGGATGGTGGTCATTAAATCCACACAAAGGGCAGGGAGGAAAAGGCTTGGCCTTTTGCTTCTGTTTCTGCTTAGAATCAGAAGGACAGTTCAGGCACTGAGCCTTGAGTCCTGAAAAGTTTGACATGACTGAGCATTGTTTATGATCAGAGGTCCTGTGATCTTCCTTTTTGCAAATCATGCAATAAAGGACTCTATAGCAATCATCAGTGAGATGATTTGTATAGTTGCATAGCTCACATCTTTTCAGTGGTTTGGTGGGCTTGGGTTTGGTCTTTGAGGAAGTTGGTTTTTGTTCCTTCTTGGATTGAGAAGATTTCTCAGAAGAGTCAATCTTCTCTCCTAGCTTCCTGACCATTTCAGCCAACTGATCAATTTTTGAGTCAGGGCTTTGGGTTGTTTCTTCAGAAGGGACTGAAGTTGATGAGTCATCAGTATTTACTGAGACATCAAGGTTTGCTCTCTTCAGGATGGTTGTTCCCCTTCCTGATCTCTCCTTAGGAGAGTGTGGTGAGAAGACCATAGGTGGGAGGCCTAGGTTAGGTGTAGCACCCTGAAGGGTATTCAGTGGAGGAAGTGGAGGGTATGATTCTGATTCAGACTCATCCAAGGACTCAGTGAGTGGTTCAGTGAGTTCAAGCTTACTGAGTTTTTCAGTGAGTCCTAGCATATTTTTCAAGGCCTGACTTTCAGGAAGCAAGATCTTTCCAGTCTCAAAGTTTGGTAACTTACTGACTGGGTTGTCCCTGATAATCCAGTCATTTGACTTGGGAAGCATTTCTTGCTCAAAAGATATGCCAGCTGGAACAAAGTTTAATTCATTTTGACACACAATTGGATCAACCATAAGAGGGTCAATGCCAATGGTTTTCTGAGAGATTAATCCCATAGTGTCAAAAACCTTAGGGTTCTTCTTGGTCCAACTTTGAATGATAGCCTTTTCTTTGTTAAGTTCAGTTTGAAGGACTTGGTTTTGTTTCAAAATCTCAGTGTTCTGAATTTGTAGAGTTATTGTTTCTAGTTTGGCTTGCTTAAGTATAAGCAGTTCATCTCTACATTTGTTCAATTCTGACACAATAATGTTATATTTTGAAAGCAAGTTAAGCCTTTGTTCTTCAACAAACTTTAAATCAACACAAATGTAATTCATGTAAGACTTCCAATCAGAATCATCATCCATAGAAAGTAAAGTATTAACCTTTTTCATGGTGATGTTGACCCACTCTCCATTTCTAGCATGGCCTTTTCCTACAGCCACCTGATCCTCTTCAGAAAGTGCCATCAGTGCACTAACTCTTATTTCCTCATCTGAGGAAACCTCTTCATCATCCCAATCATATGCTTCAGCTAATAAAACCTTGTTCTTTGTCTGAATAGGTTTAGATGTAGTAGCAGCCTGAGACAACATTGGGTTAGTTTCAAGAAGTGCAAGTTTAGCTTTGACATTCCTATATTTTGTTTCAAAATCCTTTTGACCCTTGTTTTGGTATTGTTGGGTGGACTGAAACATTTTAGGTTGAAACTTGCTAGTTCCTGAAAATTTGTAAGAGGGTTCTGAGAAAGTTTTAGAATAACAGTCCTTAGCAAAATGACCCTTTTTACCACATTTAAAGCATTCAGTGATTTCATTTGCTTTTGATTTTGTAAAGTTGGACTGATTTCTTTTGATGAAACGTTTTGAACTAGCAAGGAGTGCCCTCTCTTGGAATTCCAAGTTCAGGTCATTCAGGTATTCCTCATCAGTCCTTTCATCAATTTCTTCTTCAGAAACCTCTTGAGTATCCTGCACAACACCATTAGAATAGAAAGCAGTTGATATGGGTGTTGAGGTTAAGGCCTTTTTGGACTCATGTGTTTTTGAGTCAGGGTATCTCCTTGAGATCAAGTTGTCTTCATAGACAAACTTCCCATAAATTTCAGGGAGCTCAAGGGTCTGAATGTGGTTAGCATTCCTCAGGCCTTGTGAGAAGTTGAGCCACTTCTCAGGGAGACTGTTGACAAAGCCAACATTTGTCTCATGTTTGGTCAGTACAACACCATCATTTGATAATTCATTTATCAAAGTTTTGTATCTGGTGTAGGTCTGTGAGAGACTTTCAGAGTCCTTTGCCCTGAAAGTATTATACTCAAGTTTAAGGTCCATGACCCTATTTTCCTTGGTATCTGAGGGACCCTCAAAGCTGTTAACCAAGTCATCCCAAGTTTGCTTGGCTGTTAGACAGTTGATGACTGATTCCATTATATCGTCAGGAAGACATGATATAAGGATGCTTTTCAGGCGTTGGTCTTGATTGACCACCCTCCTCTCATCTATGGTCCATTGGGCTTCAGGCTTGTTTAGCCCTGTGCCAGTCTTAGGGACAAATGGAGCATCCCTGATACAGGTGATGTAGTAGGGTTCCATACCAGTAAGATAGCAAATCATACGCTTCTTCCATTTGCTAAATTTCCCAGTTTCAAGTCTGGGTGCAACAGCTGAGTAGCTGCCACCCTTTTTGTCGACTAGCTGGGGTACATTGATATCAGCCATAGTAGGATCTTGGTTTTAAAAACCTAGAGCACTCTTGGTTAGTTTAAAAGATTTTATAAACCAGAGGCTCTGATACCACTTGTTGGTCCCTTTACACGATTAGAGTTAACTAGAAAGTTAATCTATTGGTGTTAATGACTAATATAATGTTTAAGGATTATTCTAACAGTTATAAAACGTGAATGAAAAAACAACAATATTTTTCAACGTTTAAATTCTTATTAGAAATAATTCCAAGAATCTATACCCAAGTGTTTTGCGGAACAAACACTTGGGATTGAATAGACAAGGGTATGGGGTGTCTCCTATCGAAACTCAAGTTTTGCTTGAGTGGTAACAATATACCCACTAAGCTATCTCAGTGAGTTGTATACTCTTTGTAGGAGAGAAGTTCCTTTGTAAAAGTTCAAGACTTTAATTATACAAAGCACACCTTAACTTCTCTCACAGTTGCTCTATTTATACACAAGTATTCTAAGTATAAGTGATTAAATATAATACAAGTTGTTGAGGTTGCGTGTCTGACAATTACAAACAGTAATTGTCATTTCCAAGAACCAATAGGAAAGGGCTAAATAAGTCTTTGGGAGTTGTTGGCTGACACTCCATGACTTTTAGCCGCAATAGGGAAGGATGAGTCTGACAAGAGAAGAGTGTTGGGTTTACACTCTTATCTTCTCAGATCTTTTCCCTATTGTTCCCGCCTTTTCTTCAGGCGTTGGTTCCTCAGTCATTCAATCACTTTGTTGGTTGAGGAGACTGGGGTTCAGTGAGCTCTTATCCAGTACTCACTGAATCCATCATCTTCTTCTTTGGCTTAAGTCCTACTCAGGGAGTACCGCCTTCCTGAGTAGTGAATCCTTCTTCTTGAATTCGCCTTAAGCATCCTGAAGATGACTCACTGAGAGGCTGTTCTCTCAGTGACTTGAATTGTTCTCGGTTTAAGTTAACACTTAGTTAATTTGTGTCCAAATCATGTTCGAAGCATTCTTGGGTTTTACATGACCCAACAATTAGGTTGTGCCGATCCTAGAACATTGTGTACCGTTGTGCTTGTACCTCTGTGTACTGTTGTGCTTGTATATCTTGGAACCGTCTTGCCATATGTTTTGAGACTGTTGAGTTTTGCTCCTCGATGCCAATCGTGTAAGTTGTGATCTTTGCATTGTTGTGGCTAAGGTGAGTTCATGGCCCCTACTTTTACCAGTTTTATAACTATTTTTGGGGAGAGTACATGCTCATTTCTACTTAAACTCGGTACTTGTTTCACTTGAAACGTGATTTATTTGCTCCAACGTACTGTTTGGCTGATATATCTGACCTGGCTATTTGAATGTGTTATGTGTTTACCTGTTATTTGATGTGGCCTGAAACTGTTATGATACTGTTACGCGAGCTGGCTAAGGTTAGTATTCCATGTCTGCAATTGTGCGGAGTTATCGTTATGAGCTGCAATAGTGCAGGATCATTAATAACAAGGGCTCTTTGTGCCTAATTATTAACAAGGGCAGTGTGAGCCTACGTTGGACTTGACTTGTTTGTGACGATGATTTGAACTCGAAAACCTTTTGGTTCAACCATACTGTTTTAAACTAAAACCTGTGAACTCACCAGCGTAAGCTGACCCTTTTAGCATGTATTTTCAGGTTTAAGGTGATAACTTATTTCTGAAGGCGCTTGGCAAGGGGCATGGTCATAGACGACTCTGATATTTATATTTGAGACCGCTTTATTTATTTATGGGCCTTACTTCCGCACTATTTTTGACTGATGTAAATTTAATACTTTTGATAATGAATTTTATTCTAAATTGTTGAGGTAAAACCGTTCTTGGTAACTTATGTGGTGATACCAATTGAGTAGCACCCCAGTGACATTTATGCTTCCGCTGGACCCGATTTTCTGGGTGTACAGATTGGTATCAGAGCCTAGGTTATAAAGAACTGGGTTTATTTTCTAAAACCTTGTCTATAACCACTTTCATGAAAACTTAACCCTATGACCGCCACGTACCTGCCTGCCAAGCTGTGCCTCACGTATGATTTTGTTTGAGGATATAATTGATGAGACGAGTAATGATATATTAGATGAGATGTTCATGGTATATTTGACGAGTTGTTTGATGAGATTCTTGATTATATATTTATTGAGATGTGTGCCTGACTTTTGGATATTTTTATATACGCCTATTTTAGCTGTTCACTATTAGCATTTCCAAATGCTTATGCACGCACCATACCTATCGTGGAGTTACACTATTTCCTTGCGTAATCTCATTGTTGGATGTCAGTTTGTACACTTGTTGTGGTTTTGGGAATGATTTTGGATGTAACGGACATACTACTAGTATAACTAGACTGAGTATTCCTGAATTCATTGAACCTCAGGTGAATATAGACTGATCACCTATATTCAACCAAGGACAGTGGGACATAGCCTGATCACCTATGTCCGACTCAGAGGTGAATTTTGCAATACTGAGAGTAGTTATAATGGAATTATGTCCGGGTTGGTCATTGATTTTTGGAATGGTACAGTTTTGCGTGAATATTACTTCCACACACACAACACACTGGCTATATATATATATATATAGTATCGTGCACACGTGAATGTGATATGTGATACCGGGCAAGTGTTACCCGGGTCGTGTTCCAACGAGGTGTGAATCGAGAATATCGTTTGAGGTTAGGAATTAAAATGCTTGAATGAAGGAATTAGGATTTTGATATTGCTTGGAAAATGGAATTAAATAACTTAGAATTACGGGAAACAATAAATATATGAATACAAAATGTAAATAAATAAAACGTAACTAAAAACGGGAACACGCGAATGCTAAAAACGTCAAATATGTGAAATACTAGTCCTATGGGTACAAATTTATTTTTCTTAAGTCCTATTTGATAAAAGAAACTTTTGTAAAAAAGAATTATATTTTTCTGATTTTTATTTTATTTAATACGAATTAAAAACTAAATTTAAAAGATAAATGAATTAAAAATAGTAAACAAAATGGGAAAATTATGAAAAAATAAAGAAAGTTCCTAAATAATGTGCTTATTATGGGAAAAATAAGCTGAGGTTGCCAGCTTATCCAGATAAGCTGGAATAAGCTAATCAGTAAAAATAAGCTAAAGAGTAAATGGTATTTAAATAATTAACCTAGAATAATAAAACTGAAATACAACCCTAATCCAGTTGGTTGTGTGGTTGTTTTGTGAACGAGGGGTCACAAGTTCGAACCTGCCTTCTACCTTTTTTTAGAACTATTTTATTTTTTTGATTTTTTTATTGAAACTTATTTAGCTAGTGAAAAGAAGCAATTTCTATAACTGGGACTTAATCTAGAACTCAATGGATAAGCCAGAAATAAGCAAATAAGGGCTGCAAGTTGGATTTTTAAGCTAAAGTGGAACTTTTGTTGACTGATAAGCTATTCTATAAGCTAGGGGTACTGGAATTAAACTAGAAGTATCTATAGGGAACTAATAAGCTGGAGGGGGACTGAAAAAGCTAGGGTCATAAGCTAATAAGCTCAAATAAGCCGAATTGCAAATGAGGTGTGCTGTTACACCTAGGAGCAGGGCAAAAGTAGGGTTTTTAAGCCTGTGAAAAGCTATTATAAGCTAACCTATAAATCCTATAAAAATTAAGCTAGATACATGGGCTGGGGAAATATAATAATCCAGAAGATGAGCTTATTCTAACTAAAGATGAGTGAGCTAAAAAATGCCAAAGTTTTGTAAAACTGTGAAAATCTCAAAATTAGGACTGCTATGCAATTTTCAAACTGATATGGGTAATGTCTAGAAACAAAGGTATAGGATAATAGATTCAAACTGAATATGAAGAAATGGAACCTGAGAAGTGCACAAATGGACTCCAAAATAAGCTGAGCTTATTGGAGTTTATGGAAGGCAGTTTCACTGCCTAAGCTTGCACCAACTAGCTCAAAACCTGCAAAAGCTTCACAACAGCCAAAGTAATGATGAAAAAAGCTTATACAAGCTTCAAAAAGCTTAATCAAATCTGACCAAGGTGCAAATGCACAGTAGAGAGCTCATATGACCCGTTTGACCAATAAATCCAAACACCCCCTTATATACTGAAATTGGAATTTAACACTAGGAACTGCTGATGTAGGCTATTACTTTGAAAGACAAATGGTTAACTAGCATATGTAAGATGATAATAGCAGGTTTCACTTGAAAATAAGCACTGAATAAGTTTATTCTTAAATTAAGCTAAATTGACTGTTTTTGACTTTTAAGTGAAAATGATGCTTAAGCTGTTACTAACTATGAAACTAGCTTACATGAACTACAAATAGGAAATGTGAACTAAGAAAAATGGAATAAGCTCAAAAATAAGCTGAGAAACAGTAATGTTGACTTAAGTTGACCTTTTTTTTTTTGGTTTTTCTGAATTAGAACTGAGGAGGCTAAATTAAACTCACAAAAAGCTACAACAAGCTTATATGAGCTTATATAAAAGATAACAAGGACTTGTGATTAATTCTAACTGCTAAAGTAACTTAATACGATTTGAAAAGAAACTTGAACTATGATTATACTTGAAACTGAGGTTACAAATGATTGAAAAGAGAACAATAAACTTGAATTGAACTTGAATTGACTGCTAAGAACTTGAAAATACAACTGAGAACTTAAGTACTAGAAAAACGATTTAAACTAAAAACTGACTGCCCAAAATGGCGTGCATTGATGCCTATTTATACAAAAATTAACTGGGAAAGTCTTGTCTTCATCTTCTCATTAATTCCTGACCCTCAGATGAGCTTACTTCAATCTCAGTCGTTGAAACGAATTTTGGCGGGAAAATTCGTTGTAGCTGTAAAAGCCTTTACAGCTCTTGCAGGCATGTGGGTGAGGTGGATAGGTCATTTGGAGGCATGTGGGAGTGTGGGATGAACTGGAAAGGTTATTTGGGCGGTGGATTAGCAGAGGTAGTGGGATGGTTATGGGGAAGATAAACAGTGGAAGTATGGGCGGTTATGTATTTTATTTTTGAGTGTTTGACCGTAATTTGACTTGACCCATGGTCCTTGAACCTTGACCCCTTAAACCTTTTGAACCCTTACATCTTGACCCCTTTGACTTCGTTGACCCGGTTTAGCTAATGTTGGAGTGGGCTGGCTTAGTGGGCTTGGGCTGGGAAAGTGTTTGGATTGGGTATTGGGTTAAAAACAGAATCCAGTAAGTAGTATTAGTTAACTTAGGATAAAATGGATTTTTGGTGTAAGTTTAAGGACCAAAGCTGCCAATTCAGAAACTCCAGGGACCAAACTTGTATTTTCTGAAACTTCATGGACCAATTTTGCCAATTTGCAAAATTACTTCCAAGGGCTAAACTTGACAACTTGACATTCTTGAGGGACCAAAAATCATAAATTCCTTTCCCGGCTTCGGCTTTTGACTACTTTCCAATCTCGTGTTCGGTTTTGTCATTTTGTGATCGTTTTAGTCCCTTTTTCACATATCCGTACCTGCAAATGTAAAAACTCAAAAACACAATATATTTGACATATTTGGTTAGTTTTTTGGTCTTTTTGGTCTGTTAAAATAGGTACAAGATATGTGTAATTTGACACATATCAGCACCGCTATACGTGTCCATTATATGGAAATCCTGTTTGTCGCTGTCTGGCCGTAATTTGCATCGGTTCGGGCTAGACCCGATTGGCACCATTTGAATCCGAGTTACTTATTTGTAACTCCTTAAGAGCGTTATAAGCCTGTCCAAGCTTGCCGGAACATTTGGATTTGATTTTGGCCATGTTTATATTTGATTTTGGCCACGTTTGGATTTGATTTTAACTACGTTTAGATCTGATTTTGGCTATGTTTGGAATCGATTTTGGCCACGTTTGGATTTGATTTTGGCTATGTTTGGATTGGTTTTGATTTTGATTGAAATTGGTTTGTTTGATTTTGTGACTTTGGAAATCATCCTGGATTTAGATTTGTTATTCGGCCTTGTTTTGTTGTGGCCTTGTTACAGTCGCCTCTACCCTAAGCCTTGTGCTCAATCGATGTTTTTCAATCAATATTGTTCAATCGAAGCTGTTCAATCAAGTTTTTACCTCCCACTTTAAATACTATGTACACTACTGATTCAACCAACTGATTGCTTGTAGCAATCAACATCTTCCCTCAGAGTTGCATTCTGAACTCGCTAAACTCTCCATTTGGCTTAGATTCCACTCCCAGTAGAAATTTTAAGACCTTAAGGAGTAACCTGAACCGCGATTCCTTGGGAAAACCACCTAATATTTCACTCGTCCCTCAGAAGTATCAGTGATCCTTGCTACCTTCTTACCAGATAATAAACTATATCATAAATGAAACCTTGGAGGTAAATCTTGCGCCGCTACTAGAGTAATTGTTGATAATCCTACCTAATCTACTTACCTTCTACTAATCAATGAAACGACCGTATTGGCAAACTTGTTCGTCAATACCCATAAGGACTCATTACACAGCATAAAGTGTCGATTCTTACCATTCTATGATCGGGTTAGTTATTTCACATTGAATTTCTGGCAATACTCTGAAGAGCCATGAGAACGGATTTGGATATGAATATTGTGTATCATCTCCAGAATGATGGCCGAAATGGAGGAATAATTCAAGCGTTAGAGGACATATTGTGTGCCTGCGTAATTTGGCAATGGTTGGAATAGACACCTACCGTTGGCTAAATTCTCTTATAACAAAACCTACGACTCCAGTATTCAACGGCGCCGTACGAGGCACTTTATGGTCGCAAGTGCCGATCGCTGACTTCTTGGGTGGAAGTTGGGGATACCCAACTCACCGACCTTGAACATGTTCGTGAGACTACCGAGAATATCATTCAGATCAAAACCGAGTTGCAAGCTGCTCACAAATCGTCCGAAGAGTATGCTGACAAATGACATAAACCTCTTGAATTCTCAGTTAAAGCCTAGATTATGCTTAAAGATTCACCCTAAAAAGGTGTGATACGTCTAGTAAACGTGGGAAGCTTAATCTTCGTTGCATTGATCCTTTTGAAACCCTTGCTAGAGTTGGACCAGTAGCACACAGATCCCGAGCTACCGTATGGACTCAGCAGTGTTCGCAACGTATTTATGTGTAAGGTGAAGAAATGACTTGCCGATGAGGCAACCTCTATTCCTTCGGGAGAGATCCAGATTGATGAATGTTTAAACCTTGTTGAAAAACCTATCGAAATCATGTACCGTGAAGTCGAACGACTTTAGTAAAGTAGCATCCCTATCGACAAAGTTCGTCGAAGGCTCGCGAAAAGGTCCTAAATCCGCGTGAGAACGTAGCAATGAACCCTCGTGTGTATATGCTCATCCCTTTGCAACCGTAACGAGTAACTTGAATTGAATCGCGAGGACGCGATTCCGTTTAAGGAGGTGAAACTGTAATACCCTGTAATTTTTCGAATATATTGTTATGAGGAATTATCCATATTTTTCATTTACCAACCTTTCCAAACTCATTTGACCATAAAATGTGATGTTATCTTGCGAAACATGGAATTTATACACAACGCATACTGGCACAACCGACGATTTGATTTGATTATTTGATTATTTATGAGAAACGAGGCGTATGAATAGTAGTTTTTATTGAAAAAATTATTCTGAACGCAATGGTGAAATTCCCGTGTCTCGAATCGATCGTTTGCTATCTTAAATGAGCCCCGAGCCTCATTTCAAGAAAGATTGCTAAAACTACAACTATGGTCCCTGGACTAAAGTTCCACCTCCAACCCTGGACTTTTGTTAGTAACAGTTTGTTCCCTAGGGTTTTATAACTTTTGGCTAGCCTATATATACCCCATTATAATCTCTTCTAGGGTTAGCATTTCTCTCCCACCTTCCCAAAATTTTGACAGCCACCTTCCACCACCGGCCACATTTCTCCGGCCACTCCACCCCTCACCACCCACTGCATCACCGCCATAATTAACACCACGGCCATCATCTACACCTCATCATCTCAACACTCTCTCTCACTCTTATAAACACCACTGACGCCGCCACCATTTTTTTCGGCCAGCTTTCGATAGCCGCCACCACCACTCCGTTTAAAGAACCAGGTACTACGAAGGCGTTTGTGTTCAGAGCGAATGTTTTGGAGCAGTTTTGGGTCTTGTTTGGTTTGTTGTTGTTGCCAGCATTGTGTAACCGTCACCACCACCTCCTCCGCCGCCGCCGCCTCTTCCCCCCCCCCCCCCCTCTCTCGTTCGTCCATGTGGTATGGTAAAGCCACTCGTGTTCTTTACTTTTTTTTTAATGATTCTTTTTTATTTTGTTATTGTTTTTGTGGATTCAAAACGGACATAACACGTTATTATTCATCTTATGAGTAAAAACTGGATTTAAAACGGGTATAAAATGATGTTATTAGTCTTGTGATTAAACTATGGATTAAAAAAGTTTTGAAATGTTTTCCTGTGGTTATATACGGACTGAAATGGTAATTGTTTTGAGTTTGTGTGGTAAGGCCTGATTTTAAACGATGTCTGTCTGATTCGATTCGGAGGTTATTGATACTATGATGAGTTCAGTGGAAACTTGATTTGGTTGTGCAAACCAAAGGTTACTATTGTTATTTGAATCCATGGTTTTTATTGTGAATGTGTTATGAGATGGGTTTTTAGACCAGTATATGGTCATGGATTCGTCTTGGTTTAAACTTGTTAATCTGGGCGTGACTGTTGTTGAGGATCTGTTGTTATATTCTTGATTATAGTTGTTGTGTCGTGGTGTGAAATTAAGTTGGAGTCGTGACATGTTCTTGGTCTGTTTTGTTTGTTTGGTTCTGGTCATGGTTCGAATCCGAGACCTCGTGGTCACGGCGAGGTGAGTAATCTTGGTCGGAAAGGTATATACTATTTGTGGATCGGTTTGATTTAAATTGGAGTCGGACTTGTTTATTTTGGAAACTGAAACCATGGATTGGTCTGTTAGGTTGAGTCGACGTATAGATTTAAGCCGAGAGTGTATGATCTTGTCATGGTAAGTCTTGGTCCGAATAGTTTGTAAGGGTTGTGATAAAAATTTGAGCCGTATGACCTAGTTGGAACAAGTTGGATTATTAAGTTAAAAGGAAGAAATTGTTTATGTGAATGAAATTGGTTACAATTGTGGTTTTGGCCGCGATGAGGTTAAGCTGAGACCCCGTGGTCTTGGAAGAACCTCGGTTTTGCCTATATGGACTTGGTTGATTTGTTACTTGGTACGTTTCGGGTAACTTGGAATTGTGATTTGAATTTTGGATAATACATATACATAATGGAATAAATACTTGAATTTGACTATTATATTTGGACATTGGACAATTATGGATCGTTATTGGATTTACGATGTTTTGCATCGGACTTATTGGACATTTTGGGACTCGAGACGGTATAATATATTAGATTCAAAATGAATTTAATATATTAGACACGAAACGGACACAAAATCTTCAATAAACCCAAAACTAATAATTACGCGAACGATAACGAAACATAAAACTTATAAAATATTGTAATATCAAACTTGGTTAACTAAAGTCACAACGGCTTGAGAAATCTGATTTTTATTGGTTAAACTTATTTCTAACTATAAGACGTTTATGTTTTATTCAAATTATTTGGGATATCGGGGTAAATACCGAAACGTACAAACTGATTTATTTTATTTGAAGTGATTATTTGTCGTTAACTTCTAGGTTTGTATTCTTTAGTTTGAGTACTCTTCAATATTCTCTTGATTATGCCGATGTCTATCCTCTTTGGCGTGAGTTATATGTCGAGTCTATGTTATCTTACCACACCACACGAAACGTTAATATAAAGCTTTTGATGAGTTTTGAAACTGAGTAATCCACGAAAACTACGACACGTTGTCTTTTACAGACTTTATTATTTTGTGAGACCTATTTTAAGATAACCGTATACGTATTAGGTTGTGTCGATCCTAGACAGTTGTGTACCGTTGTACTTGTACCTCTGTGTACTATTGTGCTTGTATATTTTGGAACCGTCTTGCCGTATGTTTTGAGACTGTTGAGTTTTTCTCCTCGATGCCAATTGTGTCAGTTGTGATCTTTGCATTGCTGTGGCTATGGTGAGTTCATGGCTCCTACTTTTACCAGTTTTATAACTATTTTTGGGGAGAATACATGCTCATTTCTACTTAAACTCAGTACTTGTTTTACTTGAAACGTGATTTCTTTGCTTCAACGTGCTGTTTGGCTGATATATCTGGCCTGGCTATTTGAATGTGTTATGTGTCTACCTGTTATTTGATGTGGCCTGAAACTGTTAGGATACTGTTACGTGAGCTGGCTAAGGTTAGTAATCCATGTCTGCAATTGTACGGAGTTATCGTTATGAGCTGCAATAATGCATGATCATTAATAACAAGGGCTCATTGTGCCTAATTATTAACAAGGGCTCTTTGTGCCTAATACCAGTGGACTCCTGTGCCTATAGACGACTATAGTGTGCACCTATAGGGAACTGTTATTGTGATTTGACTTTTATGACTTAGCCAGCGTAACAGTTAAACTTGCGTGACACTATATAAGTGTAGTATCCGTATGATTGAAAATGGTTCGCGATGCTTTGATTATGTTATTATTTTCGGATTTGGTTCTAGAACTGTGATTTAGGCAGTGTGAGCCTACGTTAGACTTGACTTGTTTGTGATGATTATTTGAACTCGAAAACCTTTTGGTTCAACTAAACTCTTTTAAACTTAAACCTGTGAACTCACCAGCCTAAGCTGCCCTTTTAGCGTATATTTTCAAGTTTAAGGTGATAACTTATTTCTGAAGGCGCTTGGCAAGGGGCATGGTCATAGACGACTCTGATATTTATATTTGTGACCGCTTTATTTATTTACGGGTCTTACTTCCGCACTATTTTCGACTGATGTAAATTTAATACTTTTGATAATTAATTTTATTCTAAACAGTTGAGGTAAAACCTTTCTTGGTAACTTGTGTTATGATACCAATTGAGTAGCACTCCAGTGACATGTATGCTTCCGCTGGACCCGATTTTCTAGGTGTTACAAATTGGGTTTTTTGTTATAGAGAATATGTTGAAAGTGAAAGGTCGGGGGTGGGGTTGTTGGGGTAAGTTTGCTAAATTGGCAAAAGTGGTCCCTCCGTGTTTTTTAATCTTAAAACCTATCTTTTTTATCCAACGGTTGGGAATCATCCCTTGGTAAGCATTGTTTTTTGAGTCCTCTAAATAAAGCATCTCTGTTTGACTAGAGTTTTTATATGAAATAGATTGTTACAAATTGCATTGAAGAATTTTGGTTAATGACATTACATGTAGCACCCCAACCCAGCAAGGGTAGAAGTATCACATTAATGGCTTCATATCGGATCAAACAAAGCATACATTCAATAGTAATACAAAGATTCTCAAAGGTTACAAATGAAATACTGGATATACAAGGTTACAAATGAAAATTTCAATAACTACTAGTTCGAAATACAATAACTTCTAGTCATCTCTACTCCAGAACAGCTATCAAGGTCTTCTAAGACCAAGGTACTCCCCACTCATACACAGCTTCCAAACTAAAACCTGCCGTGTGGAAAAGAAACGTGGGCGAGCTTAAAAAGCCCAGTGAACAGATATATAGAAACGAAAACGAAAGCAAAAGAAAACGAACCGATATGGTATAATGAAAAAGATATAGGAAAAGGTATAAAGAGTAAAGGTTTAGGACAGTAATCCACCACGAGCCCACATATCACATCACATATCACATCGTAACCATAATCTTCAAATCATATAGAGGGGAGACCTCTCAGATAATCAGATAATATGAGGGGTGTCCACCACGGCCATGTTACCTTCATGGCTAGGAAACACATTTTGGCTCGTAGTATCAAACTGGGGTCAAAGTCAAAGGTTCATATCAAAGCAAAGGTTCACATGGTCATAATCACAGTCCAAATGTCAAGGTTCATATCATAGGGTTCATTTCATAGGGTTCATATCAAAGGTTCATATCATAGGTTCAAATCAGAAGTCAAGAGACCGAAGGCACCTTATTAAAAGGGCAGAATATCCGTACCTTATACCGCACGTGCAAACATATCTAGAAATATAAAGATCGGAAGCAGACTCCATCTTCAGCGAATCTACACGAATTCATGACTGTGTCTTATTAAAAACTTATTTTAAATCGGATTACTTATTTTAGTAGGCTTTCCATATTTAGTAACTTTGATACTTTAGGGTTATAACTGACAATTAAATAAGTTAATGGTTTAATATGACCAATTTCATAGTATAGGGTTTAATATGTAACTTTTAGTGAGATTTAGAGTTAAACATGTAATTTATCAAAGTTCAAGGTTTATATCGTAACTTAATTTCGTAACGACCCATTTAAGATTTAGTCGATTTTATGCACGTATATCCGATTTAATTTGAGCCCGAGACCAACACATTCCGTGTACTTGTGACTTACATATACATTTTATTATAACAATGCTCTTATTCATTCTCTTGTATAAAAGTTATAATATTATGCTTGTGTTATATATATACCTCTTTATGATACTACATACACATGCAAACATACCCATGAATGAATGATGAGTCTCAAAATGATGGTACCTTTACACATTATACATATGTTTTGAATCATCACCACTGACACACACAATCACCTCACGTTCATTTGTGCTACATAAAGGAACAATAGCAGTTAGACGCCCCATTTGCATTCAAAACTGTGAACATATATTAACCAATATAGCCCATGCTTTCCCAACACTAAAATTACATGCTTCTGACACCCTTTTACCACCCTACACGCACCACATCTACACTACACTCACTCGTACTTTATGCAAGACCACACAACAGACACACGCATAACCATTTAACCCAACATTGTGTATTTGTTCTTCATGTATAAGACTCCCATGCCAACACGCTTAAATCCTCGTTGCTTACAGCCCGCGACACACGATAAAACATCACATGAGACCACAATACACCCACGACACAACAGTGAACAGCCCCTATGCAATACTATACGTTCACATAAAATCATAACTCACGCCCTTGTTATCCCATGCATCTCGACCCATTATGACCACCATACTCGACACATAAAATCACCCCGTTTGAGAATCGACACCACGACCATCACGACCCTATGTTCTTGTGTTTAAACTCTTGTATAACCCTCGACTTGATCATTTTAACATACACTCAAACTCCTTGTTTCCAGCCACATTGACACATCACGCAACAAAACAAGCCCTCGTTTCGACCCTTAAAACAACACACTCGACCCCCAAATGGCCAGACCCTAACTCCCATATTTTGATCTATTATTGACGCCATACACATCGAATTTACCACGACCTGCTTTACCCCCTTTTTAGTTTTGTAACCTATTTTTAACTACCACTTGGGATCACCTTAACTCACACATCAGTTCACCATAAGTTTTCATTTGTTTAATGACAACATGCATGCATACAATTAATATATACACGACCCACGCACACAATACTTCCACAACATATTAGCAAGCCAACGATTTCCCACAACACACGCCTAGGATATTTTCTGTTTTAATATGCTTCATTATTTCAAACGTTCAAAGACTTATCCTTTTATGTGCCATCATTAACCTTGCATTCGTATATATATTTTATGTCGACCAAAAGCTGTAATATGGCATCAAACAGCCTACTCACACGACACCAAAACGGTTTATAAATAGGCGTATAGTGTTTATGGTTGTTTGCATGATTTCATGGGACTAGAACATATAGGTTATTCGTATTTTAGATTGACCAAACAACGTTTAACGCTTATACAAGATTATGATTGCACAACATGTTTTATCTTTGGATGTTATGTGTGTCGTACTCATGCATGAAGAGAAATCGAAATACCTTGAGATCATATACAGCGGATCAAAGGACACGAAGCGAACCACACTCGAACCAAAACCCACGATCACAACAAATATAAAATACCAACGATCATTCGAACCTGGTACCTTTTTGGAAGGAAGTGAGAGCAGCCGACTTGTGTAATGTTTCTAGGGTTTTGTGTGAGAATTAAAGATGGTATACGGTTTGGTAAATGAGAAACGAATGGGAAGATATGGGCTGTAAAATGCCGAGATTTATGGGTGCTTTATTTGGTCGATTATTTGTTATTAAATGGAGGATATTGACCGAAAATTAAGTGGGGAAATAGTTGTGTCACAGCGTGATTTCAGGGAACACAATCAAAAAGGCTTTATGTACATGGAAGTCAAATGGGTAGGGTAAAAAGTGTAAGGCTACTGTTACTATACGTATAACATTTGATTTCCTTTGGTGCAAGGTAAACTTATTTTCCAAAAAAAAAAAATAGAAAGACACAAATATATCAACTTGCATATATAGTTTGTTCCTTTAAAATGTCCATACTTTTATTCATAAGTTTCTTGTACAATTTCATATAATATTTAGGTTACATATCCATATCGTATAGTTTCGAGTCGTAATCATGATATATAACTCAAGTTTTAATTTATAGCGTATTTTATAAGTTCTTAAAACTTTAAATTTGAGGGCATTTTTGTCATTTCAGATTATGTTAATTTTGGGGTTTTACAACTCTTCCCCTCTTAAAAAGAAATTTTCGTCCTCGAAAATTGAAGTCGCAAAGTCAGACGAAGTCGTAGCAAATCGCGAAAGGTCGTCACGAGCATTCTCACGCCCGAGGAGGTTCTTTCAAAAAGATCTACAGACCAAATAGTTTCTCATGACTCGACTTAAAACGAAGTGGGTTTCAAATTTCCACAGAATGAGACAAATTAGGTTGTTTCCGATCAAAAGCTCATGCAACAAAATAGAGGATAGGTGAATCTTCAGGATCTCATATGGAATACGAATAAGAGTTCAAATCAAATTGATTGTGTCAACAGAAGAGAGCTTTACAAGAATTTAAGATTTATAACCGAGGTCAACAGAATGCAAGACGAGGTTCTAAACACATCCAGATATTTAACGAATGACGTAGAGTGTACGCATAGGTAGAATGAACTTAAAGTCTCACTAATCACGGATGATCCAACGGAGATCAAATTCTAAATTTCTTAGGTACTCCCCAAGATATCCTATGCCCACAACAAGTGCACGTTATACGATGTAAGTATTATCACGTTGGCCAGGCGTCATAATACTGGCATCATATAAATATGCCCTCATGATGGTCATACTTTACCTCAAGTCGTAATCAAAACCACCTATCTTAATCCACCTAGTACTTCTACAGTCTCGAGGTCAACAAAATCGAATGCCATAGTCAAGAGGGGAAAAAAAAACAAAACTATTCGCAAGAGTATCAGAATACCAGATTGCCTAGAAGAAATGAGGTACGCCGTCACAAGCATCATATCTTCCACAATTTGCCAAAATCTCTAAAAACAAAGCCATTATCAAACATACGAAAAACAAACACAAAACTAAAATGCCTTTAGGGAACTTAAATCATCAAAGGATCTTATTACTATATAACGAAACTTAAGAGGGTCAACGGAACTGGAAGTTAGTTGCCAAGAACTTCGGCCTTCATAGAATCAGTTCTTCCAAACATAAAAGTTTGTTGCAAAATCCGTTCATCCAATCTCTTCAAGTCCAGTTAATATGTCTTCGTTTGTCCACCAATCGGAAGGTGAAACCAAAATCGGGAACTTGTGTCTGGTTCATCGAGCCTCCTGCAGTTCTTCTTGGAATGTGATGGAGTAACGTGGATTTCTGGCACGATCTTTAAATCTCTTTATCATCCAGTTTGCTTCCGCTCTCAATTCATCTTAGTACAACCAAGATGAATAGGGAAGTGAGACTGCATGTCTTCCTCCACTCTGGGTTGGCCGTCTTGACTGGATTTTCTTCTTCTGCATCGCCAACACTTCTGCCTTATAAAGAATGTCTTCACTCTTCAGGGTAGCCGCCGTTGTTGTCAACTCTAGGTCAGGCAGTGAAGTAATTCTCCTGATATGTTTCCAGTTGTCCTGATGCATACGAAAAACCTTCTGTGCTGTAAGGGAGTATAACCGAGTCTCTTTCTGATTTATCCCAAAATTGTTCCGCCCGGTGGTATGGGAGCTAATTTCTATTTCACCCTTTCCAGAACTCCATTCTAAATCAAACTAAGCTGTTTCTCTCTGTCCACGTAATTTCTCCATGGTATCATAAGTTGCAAGCATCTTCCAGAATTCTTCTTCTGCAAAGTTCAAAAGGTTTCAGTTCTCCATTCTATTATTGGTCTTGACCACATGGTGACAGTTTTCAAAACTTGCGGGATTTAAAGAGATATCCTCGATTAAAAACATCGTTGCCTCTACAAATATCAATCTCTCAGAATGCACAAATGACCGACGAATTTTCTAACGAAGTGCAAAGATGATTTTCATGCTCTTCCTCGTCTCCGAACGTACTTTTAAGTCATACAATGACCATTTGTCCAAGTACTCATGTGAAAACATTAATTATCAAATTCGCAAAACAGTCAGAGCTTTAGCTAATACTATTAGCGTCACTAATCGTTACAGCAGTCTTTTACGAATACGGAAGGCGATTCCAAGGATAAAATCAATTTATCAGAAAGAAACTTCTCGCTTTGAAATTAAACAAACACAGAGTCGTTTCAGGGGAAAGATAATGGCTCCTAACGGTATTACGGTACAGCTTCCTGTAATCAATACATATCTCCAGTCACCATCCTTCTTTATCTCGAACGAAACTAAAACACGCCCAGAAAATACACTTAAGTAACTCACTTCCTGGTCTTCGGTTGCTGCTCTTCCCGATCGCTCAATTCAACGGACATGATTCCGGACACATCTGAAAGACATCCCCGCTTGTTGACTAGACAATCTCTCGGTATCATGTCAAATCCTACTTCACACTCCAGTGGAAAACTTGGTGGTTCAATCAGGAATCATATTAAGGAAACGCAGGGTGCGAAATAACTCTCAAGATAAGGTTCATTCGTTGGTGTATGAAATGGGTTCTAGGAAGAACTTCACAGCCGCGAAAGTAACACAGGAGTCTCCAGAATAATAGTGATAGCCAAGGGTTTAACAGTCAGAAATCATGGTAGGGAGTTTCAAAATTGTTGCAAACATCAAAGGTGAGATATAGAAGGGTAGTTGTCAATATTTGACTGATCACTCAACAAATTCCTTGCCAGAATAAAATTTAAGTTGATTATCCAAAGAAATACGGATCACAAATCAAATCTTTATCATTCAAAAGTGAGGGGGAAACATTCTTATACTCGTGGTTACACTCCACAAGACTTCTCATAGGGACCGAGATGGGTGAAACGAAATCAGATAGTGTCGGAAGATTCATAGATACTTATCAAAAGCAAGAGACAATAAGAGAGTACATCAAGTACGTCATCACCACGGAGATTCTCAGAATGACCGAAGAGGCATCAAAATGATTGATGAAAGGATTAGAGGTCAGAGTCAAAATCTGAAGATAAGGATCAAATAGTGTCAGGCAATTATTGTGCAATTCTCAATGCCTTCAAGATTTAATCAGGTTCCAAATCTTAGGTGGTGCAAAGTATAAGCTTTCGGTTTTCAAAAGTGATATCTACATGATCTAACCAAAAGCAAGGCACGAATCAGAGTGATGCGGAAGCAATGATACCTAAACAAACGCCTTATAGTCTACCCATTCCTCACTGGTCAAAACTTACGTTCCTATAAGGAAATCTTAAAGCAAATTTTTAAAGGTTATCTTACGAGCGCCTACAGGGAAAACTTAGTGGTCCTAACTTACACAGGCCAGGGGTAAATGTATTACGAATAGCAGCCTGTCGCTCTGATACCATAATTGTAACACCCCAACCCAGCAAGGGTAGAAGTATCACATTAATGGCTTCATATCAGATCAAACAAAGCATACATTCAGTAGTAATACAAAGATTCTCAAAGGTTACAAATGAAATACTGGATATACAAGGTTACAAATGAAAATTTCAATAACTACTAGTTCGAAATACAATAACTTCTAGTCATCTCTACTCCAGAACAGCTATCAAGGTCTTCTAAGTCCAAGGTACTCCCCACTCATACCCAGCTTCCAAACTAAAACCTGCCGCATGGAAAAGAAACGCGGCAGAGCTTAAAAAGCCCAGTGAACAGATATATAGAAACGAAAACGAAAGCAAAAGAAAACGAACCGATATGGTATAATGAATAAGATATAAGAAAAGGTATAAAGAGTAAAGGTTTAGGATAGTAATCCACCACGAGCCCACATATCACATCACATATCACATCGTAACCATAATCTTCAAATCATATAGAGGGGAGACCTCTCAGATAATCAGATAATATGAGGGGTGTCCTCATTCTTCAAATGGAGTAGCTAGCTCCCACATTTTGTGAAAGAAGTGGATTGCACCCATCCTCAGTCACCACATATATCACATATCACAATCACAAATACAGGTCTAGGATGCATCCATACGCCCCCCACAAATCACATTGGCCATAATAATAATGATAGCATGCATATCACAAATCACAATGGGGACGGTGTAACCAAATCACTAGGGCTACACACTAGTCATGCCAGTGGTGCATCACAGACACGGCCATGTTACCTTCATGGCTAGGAAACACATTTTGGCTCGTAGTATCAAACTGGGGTCAAAGGTCAAAGGTTCATATCAAAGCAAAGGTTCACATGGTCATAATCACAGTCCAAATGTCAAGGTTCATATCATAGGGTTCATTTCACAGGGTTCATATCAAAGGTTCATATCATAGGTTCAAATCAGAAGTCAAGAGACCGAAGGCACCTTATTAAAAGGGCAGAATATCCGTACCTTATACCGCACGTGCAAACATATCTAGAAATATAAAGATCGGAAGCAGACTCCATCTTCAGCGAATCTACACGAATTCATGACTGTGTCTTATTAAAAACTTATTTTAAATCGGATTACTTATTTTAGTAGGCTTTCCATATTTAGTAACTTTCCCGATTTAGTAACTTTGATACTTTAGGGTTATAACTGACAATTAAATAAGTTAAAGGTTTAATATGACCAATTTCATAGTATAGGGTTTAATATGTAACTTTTAGTGAGATTTAGAGTTAAACATGTAATTTATCAAAGTTCAAGGTTTATATCGTAACTTAATTTCGTAACGACCCATTTAAGATTTAGTCGATTTTATGCACGTATATCCGATTTAATTTGAGCCCGAGACCAACACATTCCGTGTACTTGTGACTTACATATACATTTTATTATAACAATGCTCTTATTCATTCTCTTGTATAAAAGTTATAATATTATGCTTGTGTTATATATATACCTCTTTATGATACTACATACACATGCAACATACCCATGAATGAATGATGAGTCTCAAAATGATGGTACCTTTACACATTATACATATGTTTTGAATCATCACCACTGACACACACAATCACCTCACGTTCATTTGTGCTACATAAAGGAACAATAGCAGTTAGACGCCCCATTTGCATCCAAAACTGTGAACATATATTAACCAATATAGCCCATTGATGAACTCAAATAAGTACATTTTATTACCATCATTTATCCTATTTATTTAACTTGTTTTATTATATTATGTATGAGAATTGGTACGTTAATGTTTACTTTTGTAATTCTCAGGTAAAAACAAGTATTAGGTGAAACTTGGCGATATTGGACTAATTATGGAGCGAAACAAGCTAAATGTCAAAAGTCTACAAGATCAAGTTAATTCTGCTCCAGATGCGCCGCATCTCACTAATTACATACGGCGTATCACTCTCAAAGTTTCACAAGATACGATCCAAGACAGCAAGGGACATGCACCGCATGAAGAAATGGAGATACGCCGCATCTTAAGGCGGTGTACGAATATTCCCTGAATATAATAATCTTGGACCCCACGCGAAGTTACGGAGATGCGCCGCATCTACTAAGGACATGCGCCGCATCTACCTCCCAGACAAAAACTATAAATAGCCCATAAAGTCTGACGAATGAAAGGTTGTTAGCTACAGTATCGATTTCGACAAGTGCTACAGTACCGAGGGAAGTCCAGCCGAATTCAGAAGAGAAGCAACACAAGACACACCCAAATCAAGAGTACAAGAACTGTAAGAAGGTCCTGCATGTATTTAATTCATTAAGTAGTTTTGTTTCATTGTAATAGTACACTTTAATCCATCAGGATAGATGGGCTGATGTCGTTTGACTACGGAAAAGAACGCAGCACCCCTTAAAATTGCTTTCCCATCGATTAAAGTTTATATGTTTGATGTCTTTGGTTTCTACTTATTAGTGCATTGATAACCTCTGTGTTTATTAGTGGCCTGCGCATTTGACTACGGAAAAGAATGTGGCTCCCACGGTTAGGATTAATCTGATCAATTAATAATAACTTTTAGACATAAGTAATCATTAAGGGTTTACTCGCCGATAAGATTAGAGCCAACGAGAAAGAGTTAACTATATACACTTCATATAAAACTAGCAATAAAACAAGTGACAAGCTACTTAATCATCAGGACAGATTTTCTTACATGTTTCTTGTATTCATCTGTGTACGTGTTTGCTAATCTCTGATTCGTGCTTATTAGTTTAGTTTATTATTTAATCATAACCAATACGTGCCAGTCTCACAGGCTGAAACCCCCTTGCGTTAGATTAGGTTGTATAGCTAACTTAGAATATTAAAATACTGATTAGAATAACTAGATAATACGTTCCACTCTTAGTGATCGACACTCTGCTTATCATTATATTCATACTGACCGGGTACACTGCTCATTAAGTGTGTGTGTTATTGATAAGTCGGCTAAATATAAATTTAAAACTTGAGTAGGCAATTAATACTGCTATGCACACGACACTCACACGCATCAAGTTTTTGGCGCCGTTGCCGGGGAGTGAATTGTTATTATCTGTTAGTTTGATTAGTGTTTTAATTAGTTTTTCTTTTTTTTTTAGGTTTTTAGATTTTAACCACTAACCCACTGTATATTGTATAATTGCATTCATTGTATAATTTGCATATTTACTGTTTTTGTGTTTTTATTTTTTGTTTATGTTTGTTTTTATTTGTTTTTATTTGTTTTTGTATTTGTTTTTATTTTTATTTTATTTATTTTTCTGTATTCTGAAACGTTGTACTGTGCAGATCCAAACGATACGGCGCATCCGATTCCTCAGATACGGCGTATTGCGTTTTACTTTTTAAAAATACAACGCGTTAAATAAATTCGAGTGCGGTGCATCTTTGACAAGATACGGCGTATTTTGTTTTTAATAAGAAATTTTTTTCTAAACTTTGAAGCCATACGGCGCATCTGTCTCAACAGATACGACGTATTTATTATTTAAATTAAAAACAGTTTTCGAATTATTAAACAGATACGGCACATCGATCTTTATCGATACGGCGCATCTACTGAATCAAAAATCTTTTAATTTTGAAACGTAACGAAAATACGGCGCATTAGCTTCTGCTAATACGGCGCATTTAATTTGATTAATATAACTGATTTTTGATATTTACTTTGATCGGTCCGCTACTCTCGCGCGCAAGTTGTTTATTTTCAGGATAAATGATGACTCAAGCATCACCATTGAAGATTACATTCTGAACCAAACCTGGAAACAATAGCTAGAGTGATGGAACCTTTGACGACTGGAAGGCTGTGATAAAACAACAAAAGTGGAGGAAAACTCAATACTGGTAACATTAATTATCTTAAATCGAATTCCAGGTATCCTCTACGACAATTTACCTAGCCTTAAAAAGAGTTCTCTAAGAAATCTCTCTCAAATTTATTATATATTTATAATCTTAATTTTGTCAGCTTATAAACGATATTTGTTCCTAACCTCGGAGAAAATCGTCATCCACTAAACGGTAAGATTATAATTATTAATAAAACGTTTATGCCTATTACTCTTGTTTTTAAATTCATATCATATGGTTTACCGTTTTATCTATTTTGGTGTATAAGGAAACGCGTTGCGGAGGCCAAGGTACGTTACTAATTTAAATTTAGGTAAATAGCACGACAATACGGCGCATCCTAGTATTCCATGCGCCGTATCTTTAACTAATTAAAACTCATTGACCAGTCAACGAACTTGAACCGATACGGCGCATCTAAATTTTCCTATACGGCGCATCGTCCTGCCCTATAAATACGAAGGAGATGCGCCGGATTCAACCACTTTCTCAAATCTACACACACTACGAATTAACCTTCGAATCCAAACGATTTTCGCAACTCAAAGACCTTAACCGCTCTATATACTCGATCCTAATCATCAATTAAAGGTAATTTTTCACTTCAATTCGATTTCAATTAAAAATGAAAATTAGGGTTCTTTATATAATTCGATTCGGGTTTAATTGATTTAGGGGAAATTGTTAGGACTAGGAAATGATCGTTTGCCCCATACTAATTTTAAGATTGATAATCGAATTTTGCGCTAATTTAATCGAACGAAAAGTTAGGGTTTAGGGGTATCTTTTTGAAGTTTTAGAGGGAAAAGTGTGATTGGGAATTTTTGAAATATTAATAATGGGTAATAGGACCTGTGATGGTTAGTGGAAGTTTACGTCACGGTTCGGGATTCTTGGGAAATGTGCCTAACCCCCGTTTTATACTGTAATGCTTTTAGATGCGGCGCATTTAGGGTATTGATGCGGCGTAACGACCTGAATTCAATTTAATAAAAAACTCTTATACGCCGTATTACTTGACCTAGATGCGGCGCATCCTAATACGCCGTATCTTAGTTCTTACTCTGCATCTCCTATACTTGTGCAGATACGCCGCATCGATTTATCACATGCGCCATATCTAGCCTATTTGCAGACTGTCTTCTAACCTTTTAAATTTATCGCAGATGGCATTTCCCAGCGTCGCACAGAGGCACCCATAGCTGCGTTTCGAGTCTATGGATGATCTGACTACTGCTACTAGGGATGATTATGTGAGGAGACTTACAGCGATCTACTTTAGGAGGATTTTCAGGGTGTTGGTTTTAGATTTTGCTGATGTGGGATTGATTGGGGGAGGGCACGCTGCTGAGAGTTTACGTCTTAGGATGGAGATGGTGGTCACTGGGGATGATGAGGATGTGGTATTCAGATCTTTTGCTTGAGAGAGATTGTTCAGGATTGACGAGCCCTTGGTGAAGGAGCTCATGCTAGAGTTTTTTAGTACGATCCACTACAGAGAGACAGATACAGGGTTAGATATTGCTGACACCCTTATGTTTAGACTGGGTGGGGTGTCCAGACGGATGTCGATGAGGGAGTTCATTTTGGCTATGGGGTTGCATACTGCCGAGGAGATTGAGTCCGATGGGTTTGCTAGATATTGGGATGATAGTTTGAGGGTGGTCCCTGACAGGGCATTGTTCGGTGATTACTGGGATAGGATTTCTTCGGGGGGTGACATCATTACTTCTACCCCCTCTTACACTTTGATCAGGGAGCCCATGAGGAGGCTGTGCCACCGTCTGATAGCACTTACCATTGCTGGGAGAGGTCAGTCACCCGAGAAGGTGACCACTCTGGACCTCTTCCTCTTGAGGAGCATGGATGAGGGGTTGTCGGTGAACATCCCCCACTTTTTGGCACATTACCTCCACCGGTCAGCTGCAGGGAGAGATATGAGGAGTCACATGACCGGCGAGCATTTTGTGTCTAGGCTGGCCCGCCATTTTGGAGTTATCGGTGCTGTGATCCCTGCCGGTCTTGAGGTTGTTGTGGGTAGGCTACCGGTCATCGACAGGGATTATTTGGTGAGGCTGCAGATTTGTATGATGGGTGCAGGGGGATATTTCTGGGTGCCATTGGGCCCCGAGAGGCAGGCAGAGGCTGAGCAGGGAGGTCCTCAGGGAGCTCCAGCTGCTGCTGCAGCCCATCAGGAGGAGCAGGAGGCACCAACACCCCCACCACCACCAGCACGTACGATAGGACAGCGAGTTGAGGCAGTCGAGGCTGAGGTTACGGGGTTGAGAGCTGACCTCGCTTTGGTTAGGAGGGACTCTGAGTGGCTCGTCACGAGTGTGAGCCGACTTCTGGAGCAGTAGGGTATTACCCACACTCTCCCGGATGGCACGGAGGTGAGAGGAGTGACACAGACATATGGTCGCAGAGTCTGAGCCAGGACAGAGGATGCCAGCACCTCCGGGACCCGCCCAGACGATTCTACTGACCCTTGATCTCCTGATTTTCTGTGTTTATTGACATTGTTTCACATACATTATTATTATCATTTTTGGATTGTATATTATTATTCTCATGTATATATATTTGATGTTTCAGTTATTTTTTCTTATTATGCTTGACAAAGACTGGCATTAAGTTCAGCATGAGACTACGAGAGAACGTGAAAGATATACAGTGGAACATGCTAATTCACAACAGACTATTAACAGTCTGTTCAGTAACTACATGCGCCGCATCTGGTAAAACAGATGCGCCGCATCCTATCTTTTATTTCGTTTTATTTATTTTTTTATTCCAGGCTCGATACGGCGCATCCTCATCCATAGGATGTGGCGCATCGACTGACCTGATGATTTCCAGTTTTATTTTTTCTATTTTTATTTTCACTAACTACTAATGTATTATGCAAGTTTGAACCTTCTTAATTCAGGTGTGTTTTAAAGCTTATATGGTGTTATAGATTTCTGCAATTCCTGTGAATACATCATTCACAAGAAATTGATTTTTGCTCTTACACGAATAATGGAGGATCATACCGAGCAAATCTCAGGGGAGTTTTTCTGTTCTAATTCTTTTATTTTTCCTAGTTTTCAACCTTAGAAACAAACAACGAGGACGTTGTTTAACTTAAGTGGGGGGATGGAGAATTAGAACACTTACTTGTCCAAACTTTTTCAAAATATGCTTAAAATATACTTAATATATCAAAATTTAAAATTTTTCTAGCATGTTTTTGTAGAGTCTAAGTTACATAGCTGCACACATAACTTTATTTTCAAAAATTGTGAACTTTTCAAAATTCACAAATCTATGAGTGTGCCGGTGACTTGTAAACTTTAGAACTTGGCTTGTATACTATTCGAGACCACCATAATAAGTATTATTTATATAATTGGAATGACATGTCTAAATTGGTAAATTTCTAGGATTACACCAAACAGCCTTTATATGTTATGTGTTATTAACTAACTACACTGGTTAGTTAACCCCCGTATAAACCCTTTGTTTACTCTCACTTTTAGAGTAAGATACCCCTAGAAAAACACTCAGAGCCATTCCTTTCGTTTCTTACACCTGTGTTAAAAATGTTTCGTTACACCTTACACCTTAGCCTACCCTGTAGATTAAAATCCGTGGTAAATTGCTTTAGGCAAAGTGTGTTTCCTTACATTACCTGTGTTCGCGTGCATAATTCATTATCTTTGGTTAGGTCGGGAAATTGCACAATGCAATTGGTATATATTGTATAACTTTTATTTTATTTTTCGTGTGTTTACTACTTTCTCTATTACAAGTTATTTCTGAAAGTATGAAAAGTATGGAAAAATTATCCGAAAAAATAGCTTTTAACCAACTTATGTAAAGTTTTGTATTAAGTGGGAGATATCACCACTGTTTGTTGTATATTATATTTATGGATTGAATGGGAGTTGGCCTGTAGGATCGAGTACTTCGAGCTTGATTGAGCTTGGTATAAACAAGAACCTCTGCAATACAAGTGTTTATGCGGAAACTAAACAACAAGTATTATAAAGAAGAAAACTCTAAAGGACAATGATCCTCTATGGATCAAACTATTGAACTAAGAATCGTTTTATTGAATATTAAAAGATGTTCAAGGCGTACATAAACTCATAGACGGGTTTATCTTTTATACTAACAAGATCACCTAACCCTAACCCGTTCTACAAGAAAACGTGTAAAGAGATTAACAACAATCTCTTCTAAAAATAAATCATAACAAACATTCTAAATATACGGATAACAATTAATACTATCCGCAGCAACAACACTATCGGCAGAAACAAGATAACACTATCGGCAGCAATGAGCTTTCAGCAGGAACCAAAGCTATCGGCAGGAACCAACTTTACACTTATCGGCAGCAACAATGAACTCTTATTTCCCAGAGATCCTAACAATCCTCCCCTAATCTTGAGGTTGACTAGGTTAACCTGCAAGATTCCCATGTGATAAGACTTTCATAAACTCAGGCTTGAGGACTGCGACTTAGCAGCAACAATAAGAAGTAACCAGCAGCAACTTCAATAACTTCAAGATTCCAACTTCTATAGCATCCAGCAGCAACTTCAATAGAGCAGCAGGAACATGAAATCTTCTTCAAAATAGATGTACTGGTCACCATAACATCACTTGAACTTGGCTGCTACTAATGACAAAATGTACATCAAATCTCTTTAAGTTTCATACTATTCTCATCACATCCAGGTGTGTTAACTCCTGTGAGAGGTGAATCATTGAAAATTAATGGATTTGATGTCTCTTTACCAATAGCCATCACTACTGGAGTAGCCAATGTTTAGGTGTGTTAGACCATGGTACATTGATAACCATCTGATTTATTAGCAAATCAGCAACTATAAACGGATTTGACTTGTCTTTACCTGTAGCCGTTTGCTCAGGACTAGCCAATTCTTTGGTTACAGCAAACCTTGGTGAATTGAATACCAAATATGGATACCAAGTGTCTTTACCACAAACCATACTTTTGTGGACTAGCCAATCCTTTGGATCCCATAAGGGTTACATCCATGGTGAATTGAGAACCATTTTCAACTCTCAGAACTTAATCATGGGTGAGTTGAAATACCCTATAGCTTTGAGCAAGCTATTATAGCTATCAACGGATTTGATTTTCACACCAGAGCCGTACCCTCATGGTGAGTCAACTCTTTCTTGTCTGCAAGACATGGTGAGTTGAGCACCATTTATTGTGCAGGTGTAAACACCAACACTGTACCTGCAAGGTGTTGCTCAAAAACCACTTATTAGCACACAAAATATACAGAAGAATTTTTTTTTTTTTTTTTTTTTTTTTTTTTTTTTTTTTTTAAACTAAGAAACACACCAAAATAAAAGAAAAAAAAATAAGAAAGAAAGATAGAAAATATACAACAACAACAAGAATAATCCTCCCCTTAAGCTTCATTCCTCCCCTTAAGCTGCAATCCTCCCCTTAAGCCCTGTAGCTAGGGATTGACCATCCCAATATGAACCACCAAATGCTTAAACCTTGGTCCATCAAAAGCCTTAGTAAGCAAATCAGCCACATTATCATCTGTGTGAATCTTTTCCACCTGAATAAGATGCTTCTCATAAGCATCTCTTATGAAATGGTGTCGAATTTCAATATGCTTTGTCCTTTGATGATAAACAGGATTCTTAACAATACACATAGTACTTTGATTATCAATAAAGATCTTATTGTTCATGAAGTTGAAGCCATAATCCAACAGCTGATTTTGCATCCAAAGAACCTGTCCACAGCAACTAGCAGCAGCAACATATTCTGCCTCAGTAGAAGATGTAGCCACTATAGTCTGCTTCTTGCACTGCCAAGAAACTAACCTTCTACCCAGAAACTGACAACCTCCAGTTGTAGACTTCCTATCAAAGTTAGCCCCAGCATAATCACTGTCACTATAGGCTTCTAACACAAAAGGAGAGTCTTTGGGATACCAAAGTCCCAATTTTGGCTGTCCTTTCAAATACTTAAAGATTCTCTTGACTGCATTAAGGTTAAAAGTCAATGGTGTAACCTGATGTCTAGCACATGCACCAACAGCAAACATGATATCAGGTCGTGAAGCTGTTAAATACATGAGGGAGCCAATCATGGATCGATATAAATGAACATTAACAGCAGCATCAGGTTCATTATTGGACTTAGGTTTTGGAGGTTCAAACGGAGTTACAGCAATCTTCCCATTCTCCATATCAAACTTTTTAAGCATGTCATAAACATACTTCTCCTGAGAAATAAAGATCCCATCTGATGTCTGCTTAACCTGAAGACCCAAGAAGAAAGTCATTTCACCCATAGCACTCATTTCAAATTCACTCTTCATCAATTCTTCAAACTCCCTGCACCAAGCTTCATTAGTGGAGCCAAAGATGATATCATCTACATACACTTGTACCAGAATAATATCTTTGAAGTCCTTTCTGATAAAAAGAGTTTTATCAATAGCCCCTCTTCGGTATCCAAGTTTTAGCAAGAAGGCTGATAACCGTGCATACCAAGCCCTTGGTGCTTGATGAAGACCATAAAGTGCTTTAACCACTTTGTAAACCAAATTAGGATTCTGAGGATCTACAAATCCCTGTGGTTGAGTAACATAAACTTCTTCCTCAATCCTTCCATACAAAAATGCACTCTTCACATCCATTTGATAGACAACAAATCCCATAAATGATGCGTGGTTTTGCAACCTTACAACAGGTTTTACCTCTCGAGGGATCTCAAGAGGCTTACAACCCCACCAGGCAGTGTACCTGACCGATGTAGTATAGTGTAGTGGTAAGTACGGGGGATTGATCGTTCTCCACAGGGAATAGTGTTCGTTAGGTGTGAAAGGCTACTCTAATTAGGTCTAAGGGTTGAGGAAGATTCTTTTTATGTTTTTATAATTTTATGAAAGCAAGTAAAATCTCGGTTTTGAAGGAGTGGGCGGAATTAGTTGCTAGTCAACTAACCCAAATAACTACAAATGCAAATAAAATAAAATAACAAAAATGAAAAGTGGTGAGAAACTTATGTGTAGAGGAATGTGTTTACTTAGATTTCCTTACTCCCTAACTATCTTTTACCGGTTAATTAGTGTGTATTAGTCGCGTGGATGACGGGTGTATTCCTTAATACCATTCGTGGGGTGGCGTACTTACTTCCCCAAACTCTACAAGCTCCTACTTCACTCCTATGTCGAGCCGGCTAGGAAGCTCCTAACATGGGATCACTAGAATTCGCTTGTGCATTAAATACAACCATAAAAACCTTTAGTACGCGTTTGGTTCATGTTTCTTAAGACGTTCAAGCAAGTTACCGAATAGGAAGTTAGCCAGTTTTCTTAAGCCTAACATAGATAAACAATCATCCAATACAACTAACAACACACTAACAACCAATAATCAATAGCTAGGTTTCATTAGATCTAAGCAAACACAAGATAAAATTAGCCTAACATGTTAAACAAAAGACAAGCATAAGATAGAATCAAACAACACATAGACATATTGAATGATTAATTGATAACTTATCTTTCAATGAAACATGGAAGATCTCAAGGCAAGAAGCCCTGAAAAAGTAGCTAAAATCGTCTTAGGGTTTTATCCCAAAATTCCACACACTAAGCTCTCCTTTTAATAACAAAAAATTAGAAAACTATATATAGACTTTGACATCTGACGGCGTCACCTTATGCATTGTGACGCCGTCACCTCGCCGCTTTTAGGGTTCCCGGATGACCATCTTGACGCCGTCCCTCTTTAGCTCTACCAAAATCCATTCTGGCTTATCAAGGCTTGACGCCGTCGGATCATGAACGTGACGCCGTCCCCTTATGATTTAAGCCGTGACGCCCTTGATTTAGTTAAAGCGTGACGCCGTCAGAATTCTCATGCAAACTCACTGGCCCGTCATGAGTAAATTTCACATCCAACTTTTCTTGCCAAGGCATGACGCCGTCTGGAGTTAATCTTGACGCCGTCAAAGGTAACTTTCAGCACAATTTTGAGACTTTGCCGTTTTCTTCACTTTAATGCTCCAAAAACGTCCAAAATGCCTCCTTTTCCAGATTTCTCCTCAAAAGTACCTAAAATGACAAAAGGAACGATTTAGGGCAATATTTGATCAAATAAATACGATTTAAGGCTTAAATGACCCCTTAAAAGCGGTACACTTTTCGCCTCATCAAATACCCTTACACTTGAGATTTGCTTGTCCTCAAGCAAATGCGCTTTTATTCTAATCAAAATACAAGTTAGGGGTCATTTAATGCAAACATAAAAGTAATTACAACAAATAATCGTTCCACTTCAATCATAATAAGCACGGAGATTATATACTAGCACCTCACAAGTAGTGTTTAGATACTCACATCTCTCAAGTGTCATCAAAATAAATCTCATAAATGAAAACGGAAAATATCTCTCACTACCTGTCATAGCAAATAGATTACCATAGGCTTGGGAAAGGATCGAAAACCTCCTCCACTAGGCGTAAGCACCTAAGATAAACTATCAAAGAGGGCTTTTAAATGGGTTATAACGTTAGGTGTAGGGAAAAGGAAAACACGGTTTTGTTGGATAAGGGATATTTTACTGGTGGCGAGTTAAAGATCTTGATCAATTACATGTACTATACAATGTTGCTAAGCCAAGACTAGACTCGATCTAAGCTAAAAACAAAATAACATAAACATAAAATAAACATAAAATAAAACGGGATGGTAGTCCGTATGTTTTTTTTCTATTTTTCTTTTTCTCATTTTTTTTTTTTGTATTTTTCTTGATTTTTTCGATTTTTTTTTTTTTTTTTTTTTTTTTTTTTTTTTTTTTTTTGCATACACTTTTACCCTACCATCCAAAATAATACATCATAGGGGCATCGCATTCCCCTTACACTTGAACTTTTACATAACTTTACAAAAACTAATCTAATGACTCGAATTAAGATAATTGAAAAACTTGGAGTACTTTTAAAACATTTAGCACATATGGGGGTAATAAATGATGTTCTTCCCCATTACTCCTTTACACTAGTACTTTACCCATGAGTCCCAATCGTCCCAAAACAATATGTACAAGGATATGACTCGACTTAGCAACCATGTAATCAATTAGATAATTAACTTGGGTTTAAACAAATGTTGTCACAATAATGCACTAAAAATGAGTGCATACAAGGTAGGCTAAGGCGATTTGGGTGTACATTTAAGTGGGGTGTAACAAATTCTTCCTTTAAGTAAAATGCTTAAAGGTCGAAACGAAAAGATAGGCTCTGAGGGGTGTACTAGGGGTATCGTGTACTAAAAATGAGTACAACGCAAAGGGTGTGGGAGAATTACTTGACCAATGTAGCCAAAGTAATTATAACAAAAACACAGGTGTAAAACAATGGGTTAATCCTAATGCCTCTTATCATGTAGTAAATCTAACTACACGAATGTAGTCTCACTTGTGGCCTCGGAATGGTCCTAACGCAAGTTCTAGAATCTAAGTGCTACCGGTACACACATCATAGCATAAATGCTTTTCCTACCAATTCTAGGGGCGAACCTCACATATTTGGGGGTGGAAAATTTTTTAGTGGTACGGTTTTTGTGCTAGTCATATAACTCCTATCCGTGAGACGCTCATTAAGATCAAAGTTTCACTCCTATATGTTGTAAAAAATTTTAAATTTGGCACTAAAATTACCTTAACAAGTATTTATCTCAGTTTTATTACACATCTACTATTAAACAAACAAAAATCAAGCGTAATTGTATTCTCAAAAATCGTACTTTTACCCTCCCCTTACACTTAAGATGAACATTGTCCCCAATGTTCAAGTAATAAGATGTAAAAGCAAAAAGTAAAAGAATGAAATCAAATACTCCCCTGATTCGCTCGTTGGATAGTGAAATTACACGGTTAAATCTTCCTCCAAAGAGAATGTTGAAGCTCCATGACTAATGCATCGCCATAAGCTTGATTCCATAAACATTTCCTTGTCCAAAATAACCTGTTGAACCTGAGAAAACAAACACGAAAACCTGCATAACATCGGCGGGATAAAATCTATATATAAGGATATAATGCTTGTGGAATGCTAATTTTTGCAGATTCCTGGAGATTATAAGTTGGAGATTTTATAAAAAACTTTTTATGAAAACAAAATTTTCAAAAATTTCTGAAAATTAAATCTGACGCCGTCAGGTTATAAACCCTGACGCCGTCAGAAATGACCTGACAAAAATTTTCATTTTAAGTTTCCGGAAAATTTCTGGAAAAACCTTTACCTTACTTCCTGGAAATCCTGCAAAACATCATTATGACTCGATACAAGCATTTGACTCAAACAAACACGAATATGTATGTTAATTTAATATTATTACGATTCATGTTCATATGTGTTCTAATAAACCAATTTAGATTTCCCTTACACTTATCTTTTGCAAAATACCTTTATATGTAGTTAAGACGAAGTTAAAAACAAAATAAAGCATTTTCACAAATTACTTTTGAACATGAATCAATAAGAATAAAAATTAAACACACATACGGAAACAAATAAAAACAAACAAACAAACAAATAAACACACAAAGCAAATAAAACAAATAAAGCTTGGGTTGCCTCCCAAGAAGCGCTTTTCTTTATTAACGAGTCTTGTAGCTAGACTCAAAGTCACGGGGTCTACGTTTTTCCGTTTTGCTTCTCAATTGCCCCTCTAATCATCCTAACAACCTCCATATCAATTTTGTATTTAGGTCCAAGGTTTAAGCAATCTTTATAATAAAGGCTTCTCTTATTCCAAACATGGTCCATGCCTTTTTCTTTATCCTCTTCATTGATGTCCTCAATCGCACCAATGTTGTCCATGTCAAATCGAGGCACAAAACGAAATTCATTAACCCGATAAGGCATCCTATATGTGATCCTATCTATGTGATTAGAAAACTGAACCGTGCCTTTCGAACGGTCATACCTTAAATTGGATGCTTCGATAAATGGCTTACCTAACACAACGCGAGATAGGCGGCAGTCAACAACACTTGCCATATCTTCTAAAATCATGAAGTTGGTGATAAAGGTAAAGTTCCCAACAAGGATATGTATATCCTTAATCCTTCCAACGAAGTTGCAAACTCCGCCTGGACATTTGGGGTCCATCCTAGGCTCAAGTGGTGTATTTATGATTTGGCTATAAAGGCCTGAGGACATAACGTTGATTGGGGATTCACAGTCAATGTAAGCATGCTCAACGTATTGGTACCCAATCATACATGGTATCTTCACATTCCCGGGATCACCTCTCTTAATCTTTGGGTCAATTCTAACAAAAGGTGGTCGAGGGTTATCAACTAGGTTGTTATAGTAAGCAATCTCCTCCTTAGTGGGGTATTCGTTGAAACAATCATCCAACCTAGGATCTACCTTTACTTCCTCAATTTTCTCAACCAACTTATCAACCGTAAGATTATTACGTACTAAGTAATTATCTGAGTATATGGCGGTCCCTAAGTTGTTCAAGGCATAATCAAGCTTTATATCAATCACTCTACTGAGCTCCCTGAGCTCACTAATCTCATTCTCAAGTTGGCTACGCAACAAAGCTACTTCGCCAGGTGTAAGGGGTGGATTCGCGTTTTCCATAATGGCAAACTGAATAGTCAATGAGAATTTGTTACGAACAAAAGCACAAAGAAAATAGATAGACTAAAGAAAACCTAGAAAAATAAAATAAAAATCTCACTAGAAAGGAATCTAGTGAGTAGACCTAATAGAAATAAAAATTCAACCTAAACAATAACTATTCCCCGGCAACGGCGCCAAAAACTTGATGCGTGGTTTTGCAACCTTACAACAGGTTTTACCTCTCGAGGGATCTCAAGAGGCTTACAACCCCACCAGGCAGTGTACCTGACCGATGTAGTATAGTGTAGTGGTAAGTACGGGGGATTGATCGTTCTCCACAGGGAATAGTGTTCGTTAGGTGTGAAAGGCTACTCTAATTAGGTCTAAGGGTTGAGGAAGATTCTTTTTATGTTTTTATAATTTTATGAAAGCAAGTAAAATCTCGGTTTTGAAGGAGTGGGCGGAATTAGTTGCTAGTCAACTAACCCAAATAACTACAAATGCAAATAAAATAAAATAACAAAAATGAAAAGTGGTGAGAAACTTATGTGTAGAGGAATGTGTTTACTTAGATTTCCTTACTCCCTAACTATCTTTTACCGGTTAATTAGTGTGTATTAGTCGCGTGGATGACGGGTGTATTCCTTAATACCATTCGTGGGGTGGCGTACTTACTTCCCCAAACTCTACAAGCTCCTACTTCACTCCTATGTCGAGCCGGCTAGGAAGCTCCTAACATGGGATCACTAGAATTCGCTTGTGCATTAAATACAACCATAAAAACCTTTAGTACGCGTTTGGTTCATGTTTCTTAAGACGTTCAAGCAAGTTACCGAATAGGAAGTTAGCCAGTTTTCTTAAGCCTAACATAGATAAACAATCATCCAATACAACTAACAACACACTAACAACCAATAATCAATAGCTAGGTTTCATTAGATCTAAGCAAACACAAGATAAAATTAGCCTAACATGTTAAACAAAAGACAAGCATAAGATAGAATCAAACAACACATAGACATATTGAATGATTAATTGATAACTTATCTTTCAATGAAACATGGAAGATCTCAAGGCAAGAAGCCCTGAAAAAGTAGCTAAAATCGTCTTAGGGTTTTATCCCAAAATTCCACACACTAAGCTCTCCTTTTAATGACAAAAAATTAGAAAACTATATATAGACTTTGACATCTGACGGCGTCACCTTATGCATTGTGACGCCGTCACCTCGCCGCTTTTAGGGTTCCCGGATGACCATCTTGACGCCGTCCCTCTTTAGCTCTACCAAAATCCATTCTGGCTTATCAAGGCTTGACGCCGTCGGATCATGAACGTGACGCCGTCCCCTTATGATTTAAGCCGTGACGCCCTTGATTTAGTTAAAGCGTGACGCCGTCAGAATTCTCATGCAAACTCACTGGCCCGTCATGAGTAAATTTCACATCCAACTTTTCTTGCCAAGGCATGACGCCGTCTGGAGTTAATCTTGACGCCGTCAAAGGTAACTTTCAGCACAATTTTGAGACTTTGCCGTTTTCTTCACTTTAATGCTCCAAAAACGTCCAAAATGCCTCCTTTTCCAGATTTCTCCTCAAAAGTACCTAAAATGACAAAAGGAACGATTTAGGGCAATATTTGATCAAATAAATACGATTTAAGGCTTAAATGACCCCTTAAAAGCGGTACACTTTTCGCCTCATCCATCTGATAAACTACAAATCCCATAAATGAAGCAAAAGCCAAAAACAACCGAATGGCTTCAACTCTTGCCACAGGTGCAAACACCTCATCATAATCAATCCCCTCCTCTTGTCTATGACCTTGAGCAACCAGTCTAGCTTTATTTCGAACCACAATTCCCCTAGCATCTCTTTTATTCTTTAGAATCCATTTAGTTCCAATAGCATGTTTGCCAGCAGGCAAAGGTACCAACATCCATACTTTCTGATTCTGGAACTGCTGCATCTCTTCTTGCATAGCCTCAACCCAATCATCATTAGCAAGTGCCTGAGCTATGCTAGTTGGTTCAACTTAAGATAAGAAACAAGCATACAGACAATGTAAGTAATCAGTATGATTGCTCCTCAATTGATCCTGTATATAACTGAGAAAAGCAGATTCTCCAAATTTAGATGGATGCAATTTACTCCTTGTTTGAACAGGGGAATTAAGATCTCCAAGAATCAAAGACTGAGGATGAACTGTATTGATCCTCTTGGTAGCAATGGGATTAACATCAATGGAGGATGCCTGATTAGTAATTGAAGGGTTGAAGTCATCATCATATGAGGAAGAAGTGAAAATGCCAGATCTGGACTGATGATGAGGATCATTAAGCTTATCTCTTGAAGAGACCGAATTTCCAAGATCAGAAGGGATTGGAAATCTTTCAGGGGAGTTATCAATTCCCAACTTGTCAACAAATGGAGAAGACACAGGAACATCAGCAGAAACATTTGAAGGATCGGCAGGAACCGATCCACTTTCAGCAGGAACAGCATCAGCAGGAACAGGAATACTACTAGTTGTATTGAGTTCCCTTCGAACTTCAGCTTCAGCCTTTCTCAGGATCTCCTCTGTCTCTTTAGAAAATCCAGAACCAAACATCTCAGCAGCTCTTTTGGCATTAAATTCTTGTCTTTGAAGCCTAGCAAGATCTTCTGCAAAACTAGAATCACTTCCAGCCATATCAGAAGAATCTTTGAGCTTTGAACCTGAAATGTTGTTAGAGGGAAAAGAAGGAACAACTATAGGTTGTTCATCACTCTCTGCATCAGAATCATCATCTGAGGTACCTGCATTGTTAGTTTGAGAAACATTTGTACCACCAGACAGATTTGATTTGAATCTAGTATACCCTAAGGTGTCAGATAGATAATCCAGATCAAAGTACCACTCTGGACCAGCACCCTGTAAATTAGGTTTATCTTCAAGATATCTTAAGTTGAGAGTCTCTTCTATTCTCTTAGAGGACAGATTATAAACCCTATAGGCTTTACCATGAGCAGAATATCCAACAATAAACCCTTCATCAGCCTTTCCATCAAACTTGCCTAGATAATCACTAGTGTTCAAAATAGTGACTTGACATCCAAAAGGCTTAAGGTAACTAATGTTTGGAACCTTCCCAGACAAAAGTTCATAAGGTGTTTTATTATGAGGCCTAGTAATAGATACCCTATTCAACACATAACAAGCAGTGCAAACTGCTTCAGTCCAAAACATAGTGGGCATCTTAGATTCAGCTAACATAGTCCTAGCTGCTTCTATCAAGGTCCTATTTTTCCTTTCTGCAACCCCATTTTGTTGTGGAGTTCTAGCATTACTATAGTCCCTTTTTATCCCCTTAGACCTACAGAGTTCAATAAGATTAAAATTCTTAAACTCTGTGCCATTATCACACCTTATAGACTTAACCTTTTTATTTAGCTGATTTTCTATTAATGCAATAAAATCCCTAAGTACTGGATAAGTTTCATCTTTAGTACTCAAAAAGAAAGTCCAAGAAAACCTGCTAAAATCATCTGTAATCACCAGGCAATAATTCTTATGGTCAATACTTCTGATAGAAGTAGGACCAAAAAGATCCATATGAAGAAGCTGCAAAGGCTCAGAGATGGTGCTCACAGCAGTTATGGCCTTGTATGATGCTTTGTGCTGCTTTCCTTTGTTGCAGGCAACACAATTGTGCTCATTAGAGAAGATTTTCAAAGGAAGCCCTTTCACCAGACCATTCTTAGCCAGCTTGTTAATGGTCTTGAAATTTACATGTGCCATTCTTCTGTGCCATTTATTAGATTCATCCACAGAAGCTTTTGCAACCAGACAAGCAAGTGACCCCTCAGGCTGAACATCACTAAGATTGAAGCTATAAAGATTGTAAGTCCTAGGAACTTTAAGTTCAACCTGACTTTCATCAGGCAACTTGAAGTCTTTGGACAACACAAAGCACTCATTCTCAGTGAATAGAACACTGTTCTTCTTGTCACAGATTTGAGAGACAGAGAACAAATTGAAGTCTTGGAGTTCCTTCACATACAGCACATCTTCAAAGTCAAGCTTGGCAGTCTTGATAGTTCCTTTCCCTAAGATCATTCCATCTCCTCCTCCAAATGTCACAGTACCTCCATTCAAAGGAATAAAATCATGTAACCTTTCCAAATTCCCTGTCATACTCCTGGAACATCCACTGTCAACAATTCCAACATCTTTGCTTCTAAAAGGAAAATCCTGAGATAAAGAATACATATACAACATTAGATACAAGAGAGACTCAAGCGATTGCTGACTTGAGCCTGCCTAGTGGATCAATAAGAATTAAACCCTGGAGATTGATAAGATCCACCATTGATCTTGGATCCCATTTTCATATGTTGGTTATTGATTTTCCAAGACCAACCTGCTGAGGACTTAACAGCAGTGTTCCATCTTGCCCCTCCCTTGTGCATTGTGTCAAAACAAACAGGTCTCAAAGCATTTTGATAGTAAGTACTAGTAGGTCTGAAAGATCTAATATTATTGTTTTTCCAACCAGCAGGATTGCTCCTGTCGGCAGGAACAGGATAAGCAGCAGGAATAGGCTTATCGGCAGGAATGAACTTTTCAGCAGCAACAGGCTTACCAGCAGAAACTGGTTTGCCATAAGCAACTGAAGTTCTCCTAGCTGTTTGAGGAATATAAGGGGGAATATCATTTACATTTTTCCATACAGACCTATTTTTACAAGCATGTAATCCCATCTGTTTTTCATAGTAGTCACAGTCTTTAATAAGATGATCATAACTACGACACACAAAGCAAGATTTCTTTCTAGGGGACTTTTTCTTAACAATAACATTCTCATTGCAAACAAAATTATTCAAACCAACACATGAAACAGAATTATCCTTAACAGAAACAAAACCACAACCAAAATTGTTTGAAACAAAACCACAACTAGAAACATTATTGTTCTTAAAATTATCAAAAGAAACATCTTCAAATGCAGCTTTCTTTGATTGAGATTCATCAGTAGCTGCTTCTGAGGAGAGGTCTTCTGACTTTATTGATGCAGACTTGTCACTTGATCCACATGTGGCATAGTCATCAGTCTTGATTTCTGAAGATTTGTCACTGTAAGAACAAGAGACAAATTCATTAGAGTCACAATCAAGATTAGGCAATTCATTTGCCTTTTTGCCATAGCACATTTGTGAATCATCAAAGTCAACAAAAGGATCAGCAGGTTTAAATGTTCCAGTTATGGGTGGAGGAACATCATTCATTCCTCCCTCCTTTACATACTTAACAGGTTTTCTATAATCTACAGGTTCCGGATTAAGAACACTATACTCATTAGGGTCATAATACTGATTTGTCCCTATTAGGTTACCGAATCCTAAACCCTTTTTAGTTTTAGTAGACATAGAACTATCAATAAGCATGTTAAGATTTTTGGATGAGTCTTTCCACTTATCAAATCTAGCCAATGAGTTATCTAGCTTAGACTGAAGATCCTGATTTTCCAATTCTACCTTAGCTTTTTCTCTTTCAGAATGTTTAAACTCATTAGTGGCATTTTTTAAATCTCTTTCCAAAACCTTTACTTTTACTTCATATGCAGACAGTTGTTGTTGATACCAGACCTTTTGTTGTTCTAATGTCTTAACAGCCTTTTTATGAGCCTTAAGTTGAATAAGGTTATCCTTATTTTCACTTTCAATATCATCAAATTCCTGTTTTAATTTAACATATATAGATTCACAACCAAATGGACAGTTTTTGTACCTGAGATGGATGACCCATCATTCCAAACTGACCAGCCACTTGTTTCTTTTCACCATATCCAGCTACCATCCCAAAGACTTTATCTGATCCACTCCCAGCAGCCTTCTCATGATTCTCCCAGTCCACCATCGAATCCACAGATACCAAAGCCTTGGGGTCGTCTGACTCCAACTCTTGAATTCTGAAAGCAGAATACCGTGCTTTATCATCCACCTTCTTGTCTGGGCATTCCCTGGCAAAATGTCCTGTTAGAGAACATTTATAGCACCTCACCTTCCTTCTGTCAAACCTAGCAGGCTCTTGTCCATCAAAATTGACCCTTCTTCCTGCCTTCTTTTCAAACCTATCCAACTTCAATGATATCATAGCGACCTGCCATCTTAAGTCCATCTCTTCTAGATCCAATTCATCAACCTGTTTAAAATCATCATACACAATCTTCTGCTGTGGTGTACTTTCAGCAACAAAAGAGTGAAGCACATCCACTACAAGATTATCAGATCTGGGCTGAGTTTTTGGTGTAGGAGATGAGTAGGAGATTGATGATGTTGATGGTGTTAGACTGTTTCCATATAATGTTTTGCTAGGACCAGAGTTACTAACAAAAGCAGTGTGGGTTGGAGTATGAGGTGAATAGGTGGAATACCCTTTGATATCAAGTTCAAGGGTTTTCAATTTGTTGTACAGATCATCAAAGCTCATAAAATCCAGTCCTCCTTTGGCCTTGAGGGTTATGGAAACCTGCGACCAGGATGGTGGCAAGGTCCTCAGGAACTTGGTATTACAATCCTCATCGTCCGGCCTAGCTTTTAACTGGTTAAGTTGGCTCAAGATCTTGTGGAATCTGTCATAGCCTTTGTGAATTCCCTCAGCCTCAGAAATCTTGAATTCTTGAAACTCTTGCTTGAGCATAGACTTTCGCATCTTTCTGGATTCATCATTCCCTCCAAATCTGGTCTTTACAGCATGCCAGATCTTTCTAGCATCATCCAAGTGATGAAAATCACTCATATGATCCTCTGGAATAGCTTGAAGTAGAAGAGTTCTTGCCTTTGTTTCCCTTTGAACAGCAAGGTGTTCTTCTGCTGTAACAGGTGGCTCTATATAAATATTGCCATCATCATCCCTTCCAATATTCTTCTTGCTGTTTCCCTTAAGAATCACATTCCACAGATTGTAATCAGTGTTTGTGATCCAATACTCCATTCTCATAGCCCAGACTTCATACTCATCTTTCTTCAGATAAGGAAATTTAGCATTGTTGGTGGACATGGTGGTGACGATTTGTGTTTGGACTTGAGTGGTTTCTGGTTTGGGTTGTAGATCTTCCGGGTTAATGACATTGGTTTCAGGGTTATCGTCTGCCATTGAGAGAGGGTTAAGAGATATGAGATCGACCTTTTTCTTCTTTATCAGAGATCCTTACCAGGCTCTGATACCACTTGTAGGATCGAGTACTTCGAGCTTGATTGAGCTTGGTATAAACAAGAACCTCTGCAATACAAGTGTTTATGCGGAAACTAAACAACAAGTATTATAAAGAAGAAAAATCTAAAGGACAATGATCCTCTATGGATCAAACTATTGAACTAAGAATCGTTTTATTGAATATTAAAAGATGTTCAAGGCGTACATAAACTCATAGACGGGTTTATCTTTTATACTAACAAGATCACCTAACCCTAACCCGTTCTACAAGAAAACGTGTAAAGAGATTAACAACAATCTCTTCTAAAAATAAATCATAACAAACATTCTAAATATACGGATAACAATTAATACTATCCGCAGCAACAACACTATCGGCTGAAACAAGATAACACTATCGGCAGCAATGAGCTTTCAGCAGGAACCAAAGCTATCGGCAGGAACCAACTTTACACTTATCGGCAGCAACAATGAACTCTTATTTCCCAGAGATCCTAACATGGCCGTTATGGGAACGCCAACTAAGGTTATTCTTTGATTAAGATTTTGTTGAGTATAATTCGTGTCTACCTAAAGCGTGTGTTTCAAGTGTTAAAGCGTGAGTTATTCGATGATATGAGTCTTATTCATGGGATGGTTGGGAAGTAATTTACCACACTTAAGATTTTAATTTACCTGTTTTGTTTATTTTTATTTTTACACCAATTTATATCCTAAATGTTATCCATACCCTATATCATTCTTTATCAAAACCTTTGATTTATTGAGATTAGGAATTTGAGCAATCTTAAGTATCGTAGTCGTGGATTCGACTATGTATTTATGATTTTGTCGCCCTTTTTGATATAATATTATTGGTAAAGATTACTTGGTCCTATCTTTAGCCCATTCGAGTTAAGGATTTGAGCAATTGCAAGTATCGTGTTCGTGGATTCGATCATGTATTTGTGATTTTGTCGCCTTTTCTGGAATGTGAGATCGATAGAGATTAAGAAGAATGATTAACCCTTAAGCCTCAAAACCCTTTTTACCGCTTTAGACTTGTTATTCCTTGGCTTTAGTGGGGGAGATGTGTATACTTGCCAAGCTTATGATAGAATATTCGTCACGACTGGACAGTTAAACGATTAGATTTGTTTTTATCTAAATATCTTATTTTTATATCTAATTCGTTAAGTGTTTAGTTGTGTGATTATAATGAAACAAATACATGCTTAATTATAAAAATAAATCCTAAGACCTTCTAGGATACATTTTCATAAGATTAAATCTAAGGTTTACTTGGGGACAAGTAATGTTCAAGTGGGGGGATATTTGATGAACTCAAATAAGTACATTTTATTACCATCATTTATCCTATTTATTTAACTTGTTTTATTATATTATGTATGAGAATTGGTACGTTAATGTTTACTTTTGTAATTCTCAGGTAAAAACAAGTATTAGGTGAAACTTGGTGATATTGGACTAATTATGAAGCGAAACAAGCTAAATGTCAAAAGTCTACAAGATCAAGTTAATTCTGCTCCAGATGCGCCGCATCTCACTAATTACATACGGCGTATCACTCTCAAAGTTTCACAAGATACGATCCAAGACAGCAAGGGACATGCGCCGCATGAAGAAATGGAGATACGCCGCATCTTAAGGCGGTGTACGAATATTCCCTGAATATAATAATCTTGGACCCCACGCGAAGTTACGAAGATGCGCCGCATCTACTAAAGACATGCGCCACATCTACCTCCCAGACAGAAACTATAAATAGCCCATAAAGTCTGACGAATGAAAGGTTGTCAGCTACAGTACCGAGTTCGACAAGTGCTACAGTACCGAGAGAAGTCCAGCCGAATTCAGAAGAGAAGCAACACAAGACACACCCAAATCAAGAGTACAAGAACTGTAAGAAGGTCATGCATTTATTTAATTCATTAAGTAGTTTTGTTTCATTCTAATAGTACACTTTAATCCATCAGGATAGATGGGCTGATGTCGTTTGACTACGGAAAAGAACGTAGCACCCCTTAAAATTGCTTTCCCATCGATTAAAGTTTATATGTTTGATGTCTTTGGTTTCTACTTATTAGTGCATTGATAACCTCTGTGTTTATTAGTGGCCTGCGCATTTGACTACGGAAAAGAATGTGGCTCCCACGGTTAGGATTAATCTGATCAATTAATAATAACTTTTAGACATAAGTAATCATTAAGGGTTTACTCGCCGATAAGATTAGAGCCAACGAGAAAGGGTTAACTATATACACTTCATATAAAACTAGCAATAAAACAAGTGACAAGCTACTTAATCATCAGGACAGGTCTTCTTACATGTTTCTTGTATTCATCTGTGTACGTGTTTGCTAATCTCTGATTCGTGCTTATTAGTTTAGTTTATTATTTAATCATAACCAATTCGTGCCAGTCTCACAGGCTGAAACCCCCTTGCGTTAGATTAGGTTGTATAGCTAACTTAGAATATTAAAATACTAATTAGAATAACTAGATAATACGTTCCACTCTTAGTGATCGACACTCTGCTTACCATTATATTCATACTGACCGGGTACACTGCTCGTTAAGTGTGTGTGTGTTATTGATAAGTCGGCTAAATATAAATTTAAAACTTGAGTAGGCAATTAATACTGCTATGCACACGACACTCACACGCATCACCCATGCTTTCCCAACACTAAAATTTCATGCTTCTGACACCCTTTTACCACTCTACACGCACCACATCTATACTACACTCATTCGTACTTCATGCAAGACCACACAACAGACACACGCATAACCATTTAACCCATCATTGTGTATTCGTTCTTCATGTATAAGACTCCCATGCCAACACGCTTAAATCCTCTTTGTTTTCAGCCCGCGACACACGATAAAACATCACATGAGACCACAATACACCCACGACACAACAACAGTGAACAACCCCTATGCAATACTATATGTTCACATAAAATCATAACTCACGCCCTTGTTATCCATGCATCTTGACCCATTATGACCACCATACTCGACACATAAAATCACCCCGTTTGAGACTCGACACCACGACCATCACGACCCTATGTTCTTGTGTTTAAACTCTTGTATAACCCTCGACTTGATCATTTTAACATACACTTAAACTCCTTGTTTCCAGCCACATTGACACATCACGCAACAAAACAAGCCTTCGTTTCGACCCTTAAAACAACACACTCGACCCCCAAATGGCCAGACCCTAACTCCCATATTTTGATCCATTATTGACGCCATACACATCAAATTTCCCACGACCTACTTTACCCCCTTTTTAGTTTTGTAACCTATTTTTAACTACCACTTGGGATCACCTTAACTCACACATCAGTTCACCATAAGTTTTCATTTGTTTAATGACAACATGCATGCATACAATTTATATATACATGACCCACGCACACAATACTTCCACAACATATTAGCAAGCCAACGATTTCCCACAACACACACCTAGGATATTTTCAGTTTTAACGTGCTTCATTATTTCAAACGTTCAAAGACTTATCATTTTATGTGCCATCATTAACCTTTCATTCGTATATATATTTTATGTCGACCAAAAGCTGTAATATGGCATCAAACAGCCTACTCACACGACACCAAAACGGTTTATAAATAGGCGTATAGTGTTTATGGTTGTTTGCATGATTTCATGGGACTAGAACATATAGGTTATTCGTATTTTAGATTGACCAAACAATGTTTAACGCTTATACAAGATTATGATTGCATAACATGTTTTATCTTTGGATTTTATCTTATATGTGTGTCGTACTCATGCATGAAAAGAAATCGAAATACCTTGAGACCATATAACAGCGGATCAAAGGACACGAAGCGAACCACACTCGAACCAAAACCCACGATCACAACAAATATAAAACACCAACGATCATTCGAACCTGGTACCTTTTTGAAGGAAGTGAGAGCAGCCGACTTGTGTAATGTTTCTAGGGTTTTGTGTGAGAATTAAAGGTGGTATACGGTTTGGTAAAATGAGAAACGAATGGGGAGATATGGGCTGTAAAATGCCGAGATTTATGGGTGCTTTATTTGGTCGATTATTTGGTGATTAAATGGAGGATATTGACTGAAAATTAAGTGGGGAAATAGTTGTGTCACAGCGTGATTTCAGGGAACACAATCAAAAAGGCTTTATGTACATGGAAGTCAAATGGGTAGGGTAAAAAGTGTAAGGCTACTGTTACTATACGTATAACATTTGATTTCCTTTGGTGCAAGGTAAACTTATTTTCCAAAAAAAATAGAAAGACACAAATATATCAACTTGCATATTTAGTTTGTTCCTTTAAAATGTCCATACTTTTATTCATAAGTTTCTTGTACAATTTCATATAATATTTAGGTTACATATCCATATCGTATAGTTTCGAGTCGTAATCATGGTATATAACTCAAGTTTTAATTTATAGCGTATTTTATAAGTTATTAAAACTTTAAATTTGAGGGCATTTTTGTCATTTCATATTATGTTAAGTTTCGGGTTTTACATTACAATTATCACATGTGATTTTTATATTGATGATTTTTCAGTTATATATCACATGTGATATTATATGAGTATCATATGATTTGTAACAATTAAATTACTTTTTAATAAAATCACATATGATATTTCAGAAGCTCGATTTTCTAAGTGTATACCACATGTGATATTTCATTAAAATCACATATTATTTTACACTAGCTTTATTACTTTTCTATAAATCACATATGATTATATACCACTTTCATGCTATTTAACCTTTTTTTGTTTTTTTATGCAATGTATTATAAAACGCAGAGGCGATTAGTGATTAACAATAGCTATAACAAGTGATTAGCAATTGGTGCAATAAAACTTAAACAAGACATATTATCCAATATCACATCCTGATATGTTTTGTCATTTTCAATTTTTAACAAAAGATGGCAACATAGTACCTACAAAGTTAAACCATTAGCCTACTTAGAAATTTAAACTGAGTTGCGATATTGTAGCATACGACATACGTATTACGACATTGTTCTAACATGTTTAAACCATACGAGATGGCATACGACATTACATAATAGAGTCTACAAAATTAGTTTGTAATCTGCATTAGTTGCCCCAATTAGTTACTGTACTCATTCTAACCTTCAGCGTCAAATCCTACATCTGAATCTTCCATTACTACCCCTAACATTTACCATCAGATTGCACTCCGAATATGTTCCGCAGCCTATTATGCCTTCCTCTTCTCTATCTCTTCTTTTATCATCTTCTGCTTCAATTCCTTGTCTGAGTGTGTCTGTGCAAATCATGTGTTTCCGCGCTGATCTTTCCTTGGTGAATGTTCAGTTCATGCATTAGCATCTTGGTTGCATACTTAATTCTCATTCTGATTATTTCCTTCTCATGCTCTCTTCCTTCTTTTGGAAATTCCAATTTCAAGCTTTTCACAGTTTCTCCATCATATTGCTCCATATGCATCATTACAAAAACACCACAATCAATGACGTTCTATTTTGTTCCCTACTTTAGCTTCATCACTGTTGTCTTTTTTCTCGCTATCTCAGATGCCTTTTTTATGCTTGTGGGATACCAATATCTTAAAAATAGATTTTTCTACACAAAATAGAAAATTCAATTTATTAAAGACAATTCATAATCTCATATGCCGAAAGCGTCTTCAGTGGCTAATCCGCAGAAGACGCCTTTGGCTCCGGCTAAGCTACATAAGTCCTTTCAAAATAGCCTTTTAATCTCTAACTATTTAAGCAGCATACATCATTATTTCAAGTATCATATATGATTTTCAAAATACTTTACAAAAACATTTGAAGTATCATATATGATTTTCAAAAATATCATATATGATGACTCAAACAAATTAAAATCTTATTTAAAATCATATGTGATTTTTGTTGGCATAGCTGAATCTTAGCATACCAAAGGCTTAGCCGCAGGTATAGCCTTCTAATCTCTAACTACTTAAGCTGCACGCATCATTATTTAAGCATAGTCTTTAATTACTTACAAGAACATCACATTCCTGCGAGTATTTAGTATCATATGTCTTCCCTGAGTTGGAGTTGTCAATGATGACAAAAGTGCCTTTTAATAGATTGAAAACAACTAGATAAAAGTGTTCATGCGCGATTATTGGAAAGAATTCCTGTATTAATTGAAAACAAAAATTAGATTCATTTAAATACACATAAAACATATTTGACTTTCATAATAATTGAAATAATTTGTTACCAATTCTACATGTTGCATTGATTCGTCATATGCATTGCCTTTAAACAGGGTTGTCAAGTTTGAACAAAAATCTTTATACTGCTTCTCATCATCTTCTTTTTTTGCTTCCACTATTTGTTTTGTCTCTTTTTGTAAATCAACATATCTTTAAAAAACAAATTAAGATTTTAGTAATTAAGTTCTAATTTTTTAGGTACTTACAAGTATTTCCTGGTGTGAAAAAATTGTTTCATCCTTGATGCACCGTTGTTGATTGTTTCTTCATAGTTTAAAACCGCAGCAAAGCTATCAATGACACTAGCTTCCACTTTTAATTGTGGTGTTAGTGTTTGCATGTTGTCTCTAATTGTTGTTGCCCCCCATGCCCATTCTTTTTCAAACACAAATTCGCTACACAAAAAGATAAAGCATATTTAGATATATTGTTAGCATAATTTCATATTTTTTTTCCATATGATTTCTTAATAAGATAAAGCAGACTTGCTATGGATCTCCTTGCATTGAGAATAATGCATCTATTACCATCGCTTCATCCGGCTCTGTTGGTATATTTATGACAGTTTTCCGGTTCATATTTGGTGAAACCAAAAATCTTGAAGCTTTTTTGCTCTTTTTCCAACTGGCTCTTCTTCCTTTTTTGATGTATTTGCTTCTTCAGTAACTTGTTTTCTCACCCTTTTTGCAATCTTTGGTGTTTGTTCTTTTCCCAACGGACTTAAACCCATACCAAGACTGAATGATGGTGCTGAAATGGATTTCATTCTGTTTTTTGTCATTTTCTGTTGTGATTGAATAAGTTTTTCATATTTTTCTTTTGCTTCGTTGATATTCTTGTCAAAATTTTCATCCTTAGCTAAAAAGGCGTCTAGGTCTCCTGTCTCCATCACAACTGGTTTTTCTTTTTCTTCTTCAGTAACTTGTTTTCTCACCCTTTTTGCAATCTTTGGTGTTTGTTCTTTTTCCAATGGACTTAAACCCATACCAAGACTGAATGATGGTGCTGAAATGGATTTCATTCTGTTTTTTTGTCATTTTCTGTTGTAATTGAATAAGTTTTTCATATTTTTCTTTTACTTCGTTGATATTCTTGTCAAAATTTTCATCCTTAGCTAAAAAGGCGTCTAGTTCTCCTGTCTCCATCCCAACTGGTTTTTCTTTTTCCATTTCCTTCTCAACTAGATCTTCCTTTTTCATCTCAACTTTAATTTCTTTCCCTTTTTGCTTCTCAATTGGAATTTCTTTTTCCTTCTCTACTTCTGTTTCCATTTCATCTTCTATTTCATTCTCATCTTCTTGTCCCACCTCATTAACCTTTTCTTTTTCTTGCTCAATGTTTTTTTCATTTCATGTTCTGTTTCTATCTCACTCTCATTTTCTTCTTCAATCCAACTTTCTTATTCATTCCCACTTTCTTCACTCCCACTTTCCTTATTCTTTTTGTCACCATTGCCATCATTATATTTTTCATCTTCAGAGTCATCTTCATTTAAGTATCCTCATCTACCATCATCATTGTCATCATCACTATCTTTTTCTTCATCAATGTTTTTTTCTCCTTCATCTAGATCAAAATCTTCGACATTGAACATTTTCTTGTATTTCTTACATAACGTGATCATCATTTTGTCCCCCCTGAACTTCAGCATACCCTCTCTGATCGTCTCAACTAACTCTCCTTTTTCTTTTGAAATTATTTCAAACTTCTCTTCAATTTTTCCATAAAACTCTTGTAAAACAAGTAAGTTGGATTAGTTTTTAATTTATATTCAAAATCATATGTGATATAATCTATTTTACAAAAACATTTGAAGTATCATATATGATTTTCAAAAATATCATATATGATTATTCAAACAAATTTAAATCTTGTTGAAAATCATATGTGATTTTTGCTAGCATGGATGAATCTTAGCATGCCAAAGGCTTAGCCGTAGGTATAGCCTCCGGCTAAAGCCAAAGTTTAGCCGCAGGCATAGCCTTCGGCTAAAGCCGCAGGCTAAGCCAAAGGTTTTGTTTTAGAAACCTTTTTTTATCACTACAATTTATAAGACAGTAAGAATAAAGTTTAAAGTAACCTCTCTTGTTTCTGGTCTTTTATGAGGCAATGGTTCATAGTAAATATCAGCTCCCTTATATAAATCCAGACCAATTTGATCTTCCTCTGGATCGAATTCTTCGTGATGTTCCAGCTTCCCCAAGCATTTGTCTTTTGTTTCCATGCCTATCCTCTTAGGTGAAGCCTAAGGCGTCTTTTGCGGCTTAGCAGCAGCCAGCACCTTCGGCCAAGCCGGAAGGTATCTTTTGCAGCTAAGCCTTCGGCTTAGCCATATAAGACGCCTTCAATAAAGGCTTCTAATCTGTCTTTTTATCTCAATATCTTCAATTGAATGTATCTATAAACTTTGAAAACCTAATTTCTAGTCACGTCTTTTTTCATAAAATCACAATAACTTCCTTAAACATCCATTAATCAGTGTAAAATCATAACATCTTCAATATAATCTCTATTAACAGTACGCATCATTATTTAATCGTATATGATAATAACAGATAGTAAAATAGTTGTTTAAAGAGTTTCTGTATACCTGAAATTGGTTTGTTGACCCTTTTTTTCTTCATCTTTTTGGCCTAAGATTTCATTTTTTTCGGTGGAGCGGTGAAATGCGTAGAGATCTGGCTTTTTTAGGGCTAGATTTTGAACTTTTTTTTGTGAGTGGTGTGTGTTTTTTAGAGAAGTTATGTGATGAAATGAGTGGTTAGTGGTTTTTTGTTGTTGTTATAACTTTACAAAATTGCCCCTCCGTGTATTTTTTTATAGTAAGTGGTTTGATCTCAACTATTGATCAAATTTAAATCAATTGTTAGGAGTTGTCCCTTGGTATGTGAGTTTTTTATGGTTTGTAAAATAACTCAAATCATATTTTATTTGTAGAGTTTGGTTCAACAAAGATAAAAAAAATAATAATAAATAAATAAATAAATACAAATAAATATTAAATGTTCCAACTACTCATTTAAAATCACATGTGATTTTTAATTTGAAAAATACATGTGATTTATAACCTAAAAAATCACATTTGAAATAACAAGAAAATATGTTTACCTATGTGTTCAGATTTGTTGAGATTTTGTCAGAAAGTTTGCAGTGTTACAAAATTTTTATAGAAATCGATTAGCAATAAGACCTAGCGATTTTTCGGATCTTTCGATAACTTATCTAATGATGCTAAAAGAAAAGTTAAAGAGCATATGCTACCACTATCTGAAGCTAAAAGGACTATCATATCAGCATATCATATTTTTTGTTACCATATTAAACCTTACATTCTAATTAACTGTAACCAAAGGTCGGAGATTTGTACCGACTCAAAGCTATGAACTCATGATCTCATCTGGCATTCAGTCACACATGCATGTTTGCGTTATTTATATGTTCAGCACTTTTGATGGCCACATGCCATCAAGGCACACAGATTTATACAACAAACTTTTTAAATCTTAACTGAAACATAATCACTTCTTTGTTCACAGATATCATATATGTAAACTTTCTTAGAGTGTATCAGTCACCTGTAATATATTTGTTTCACAAGCTGAGTTTCATAGTTTCACTTGACTCAATAGGATGACACAATACATATTACATACCCATAATTTTATAGGATAATCTTCTAATGATTTTTTGTTACCTTTTGAAGCTATTCTATTTGTTCAATACAAAATATTTCTCCATTGTTAAACTTGTACTAAAATTGTTTGTGCCAGATCGGCCCCCATTTACTCATAACCAACTTATGGTGGTGTTGTAAAAGAATAAAATAGCTTACTTGTTATCTACTTTCATAAAATAAAAATATCATTCTTTTCTTTATCGACTTTTCTCACATGTTGATGTCTTTGACTTGTATTTCTAGACTTGCACAATTTATATTTATAAATATTTCATAAAAAAATTTAAAAAGATGATAGTTAATACATTGAATAAATTCTAGTAACTAAAATTCGATGTATTTGAAAACAGGATGAATTAACACTTGGGTGAATTAAAATGTTACAAGTTATATGTTCATTAACATAAAGATGTAAACATATATTCGTAGAACTTAAAGGTAGATGGATTACTTACTTCTATTATACAAATCACAGTGTGATATGCATGGCGAATAATTTGAAGGAAAGAGAAGAATAATTTAAGGGAAGATTTTCTGAGAAAAAAACATCAAATTGAATTCCCTTCACTTTAATTCCTTCATTTGAATGAAAGCAAATAAAGAACACAAAGTCTATAAATTCCCTTCATGTTTCTGTCATTTTCTTGATAAAACAACTTTAAAAACATAGTGTATTTATAACTTATGCCAAAATGATTTCCCGAGTATTTTTAACTTACGCCATCATTTTTAAAACTATTTTTCCAATAACATCGACTATATATATGCTTAGTTTCTCACAAATAATACCAAACTCAAAATAAATCGAAGGTTCTCCGAATAAAACATGTCGGAAAAATTATGGGTTGTCACAGCACAATACATTTTCATTGTTTAGGATAATTTCATAATGATTTTTTGTTACCTTATAAAGCTATTCTATTTGTTCAAAACAAAAATTGTCACCATTATTAAACTTGTACTAAAATTGTTTCTACGATATAGGCCCCCTTTACTCATAACCAACCTTTAGTGGTGTTGTAAAAGAATAAAATAGCTTACTTGTTATCTACTTTCATAAAATAAAAATATTATTCTTTTCTTTATCAACTTTTCTCGCGAGTTAATGTCTTGAACATGTATTTCTAGACTTGCACAATTTATATTTATATTTTTTTCATAAAAAAACAAAAAGATGCATGATAAGTCATCTATCCATGAATAAATTCTAATAACTAAATTGGACGTATTTGGAAACAGGATGAATTTACACTAGGGTGAATTAAAATGTTATAAGTTATATGTTCATTAACAAAAAGATGTAAACATTATATTCGTAGAACTTAAAGGTTAGATGGATTACTTACTTCTATTATACAAATCACAATGTGATGTGCATGGAGAATAGTTTGAAGGAAAGAAAAGAATAATTTAAGAGGAAGATTTTCCGAGGAAAAAAGCATTAAATTAAATTCCCTTCACTTCAATTCCTTCCTTTAAAGAAAAGGAAATAAAGAACACAAAGTCTATAAATTCCCTTCATGTTTCTCTCATTTCCATGATTAAACAACTTTGAAAACACAGTGTAATGGCTTCCTCAAGCACTACTAGGAGTAGCAATATTAATTCTGAAGGTATACCCTGACATAACTTTTCATCTTTTATGCTATATATTTCTTATATATCAAATGTGCACCACTAAGTGACCTACTTTGTATGTGTACTTCTGTTGTTATCTTGTATGTGTAATTTTATTTACATATGAGCATATTAGAAACGTTTTTTGTGTTGGGTCATTCAAGATGTCGAAAAACCTTAGCGAATTATGAATTGCCGATATTCAACTAATTGCTTTAAATAATATACACATCTAAAGCATAGATTTATCTTCATTTAGAACTCTTAATTAACACCTACCACTCTAATGACTTACTCAGGCACTACTACAAGCAACAACAATGACATCAATGAAGGTATGAACTCAACATTTCTATTTTATTTGTTATTGTCTCTGTCTTAAAATAATGTGATTCAAATATTGTTATTACGAGTAATATTTTTCTTATGCTAATATGACAATAACTTTTTATAACTTTGATGTTATAAATTAAAGCGTTATGACATCGGGGCTTTAAATATTGTCTCCTTGGCATGGTTGTTTAATAAGTGGGATTTTAGAAGTAGACCGAACATGTCGGCTAATTTATATGAGTTTACAATGACTTAGGGCGCGTTTGGTATCCCTAAATGGGAATGAAACTATGACTATCAAAGTCATTATGCTGTTTGTTTAACATAAGGATTCCTAATCAATGATAGAAATGTGTGAGTATTCCCATAGAACCATAGGAGGGGTGAGGGGTGCCTATCACAAATCATTCCCTGGTCCAAGCTCTCTCTCTCTTCCATCTTCTCCCCAAAAATAAAAAATAACAAACTTATGCAGCTTTTATTTCTTTTGTTCATCAAAAGATTGGAAGTTTTCTTGTAAAACAACAGTGAGGAACAAAACGTGATTCATTATCACTCATTTGATTTCGTTTATTGATCATCACGCTAATCCGGTTCCACCACCACCATTCCCATCCATCTTTTATGGTTGGTTTGAAGTTAGAGTTCGGATCTGTGATGGTTTTTTAGATCGATAAATGGCGGGGTTATTTTAGATCGAGAGTTTATGAACTCTTCGAGATGATTTGTGATTGGAGATGATAGTTTTGATGTTGTTTTGATTTAACTGGGTTTTTTTAGATCTGGGTTTTTGTTTTTGTAGTGAAGATGAGTTAACTGGGTTTTTTCTGTGGGAGAGATGGATTATTATCAGTTGTGTGTGTGGGAGAGATGAATAAAACATGATTCCCATTCCATAATCAAACCAAACAATATTATTCAATATGATACCAACACTTATACCCATTGTCATTCCACCTTATACCGATACTCATACCGATTGTGATTCCCGGTAGCATACCAAACGCACCCTATAATGTATTTAGGACATCTATATTTAGAAGTCTTAAAATGTTTAAGACCAAAAACATTTCTTTAATAGGAAAGATGCATACACATATAATTAAAAGCCTAGAAATTTAAGTGTCTTTAAAAAGTCTAGGTTGTTACAAGTATAGCTTTCAATGCTTGTAATATTTTAAGACTTACAAGAAAAGAAGCATAATGTACACCACTTTAATACATATAATTTTCAGACTTACAAAATAAGAAGCATAATGTACACCACTTTAATGCACATATTAAAAAAAAAAAAAAAAAAAAAAAAAAAAAAAAAAAAAAAAAAAAAAAAAAAACCCACACCACATTAATGCTTTTTAATGTAGTCAATTAATTAACTGGTCAATAAATACAATTAATACAGCTATTAAAACACCTCTTACATAGGAAATACAAATTATCAAGCATATTGTACAACCAAATTAAACACAATTCATACATTAAATGTTACTAATACAAATAATAAAGCACATTATACAAATATTCAAGCCCGAACGGGCAACGGGCCAAATGAGCTTGAGCCCGAACCGGTACGGGCTAAACAAAATTCTTGATATTCGTAAATTTATTGTCAAAAGAACATAATAAATTAAAATACATTATTCACCGGAAAATTTAATTTCAGGGTACCCGCGCGTTGCAGTCGCAGCAACGCGCGAGTACCCTACTATAAATAACAATCCATTTACTCATTTAGTCAATAGCAATACGTGAAATAACAAATGGTCAATGCGTTAAAAGCCTGTACTAAAAAAAATGCTTTATGACCAAAAACATGACTTTATGGCTGTGAAAAAATAGACTTTATGATGTTATATAAAAGCCATGTAAATGTCAATAAAAGACTTTAATATCACCATTTCAAAAACTTGTAACAACCATTTTATATTAATAGCGCCCACTTGTAACAGCCCGTTTAAGATTTAACCGCCCAAACCTCCTAGATATAAAAACATATCACATACAGAAACCTACCACAATCCTCTTTTCTCTAAAGAAACAAAAACACACAAACTCACCATCCCCTCCATCCTATTATTTACTCTCTATATTTCAAAAACTCAAACACCAGTTGATTCGGACGTCACTACTCACGAGCACTAGGTTCTGCTGCCACTACTAACATCGCCACCACCATCAACTACTTTCGCCCCCAACACCACCGGTTCTTGCTAAAACAAGTGGTGTTTGAGTTTGGTGGTTTAGTTGATATTTTAGTGGTATCGATGCAATTTTTGTGGCTTGGTCGTGTTTTGAGTCTTTATGTGTTCTATCTTTGACGAGATCTAACCGGATGTTTCGGGATCTAACTGGTTTGGTGTGTTTAGTTTTGAGGGTTGGTGGTGTTTTCTGGTTCAGGATCTATTAAGATCGTATAAAGTTTCGCTGTGCTTTGTGGTTCAGGATCTTCAAGCCCTCCAGACCCTTTACACCCTAACAACCCTTTAGCACCTACCTGGGTTCGAAATACAACAAAGACGAAATCCGATTTCATGGTTCTTTAATCCGAAACCATCAACAACAACAAGATTCAAATGAGCTATGATTTTTCTTGGTTTAGCTTCGGTATAAAAAAGGGTGCTTTTGGCTTGTGTTTCGTTTGTAACGAAAGATAACAAGAAAAAGGATGAGGTGATATGAATGTTGACTGCATTTGTGTGTAGGCGTGGTTTTTGTGTGAGTGATATTAGGGTAATAAGCCTTATATCTCCTTAGGTTAGAGTTTGAGGTTGTGGGCCAAGTTTGGTAATAAGCCTTGTATCTTTTGGATTAAGTTTACTTTTGGGCTCAATTTGATGATAAATTTTTTTGTTAATTTCGGGCTAAATTATTTGTGTTTGTTCGATGTAACTGTACCACGTTTGTAGACAAGCGTGAATCGAAACCATACGTTCATGAATTTTAAGATTGAATTTTCTTTTCAAATATCCATCTTCAAATATACGTTCAAATTTTGTTTTTGATGATGTTTTAAATGAATAGCTTGCATTATACTCACAAATAAAAGTAACCCATTAAACTTGTAACCACCATTTTATTAATTTGCTAAAAAAATTGAACATTGAACGGCTATTAACTTGTAACATTCGTGTATATTAATGATAAAAATTGAAAAACTATACATCCTGTTGCTATGCAAGTATGCCTTTAGAGAAATGGTTATTTGAAAAGGAGTCCTTAAGGTTAACAAATACAATTTGTTCAAAGAAAATTATTTCCAAATCTTTTTAAAAAAACTAGATACCGGTTGCCGCTAGGCTATTTGTATCTAACTACACACAAAGATATTTTATCTATCATGTTTCAAGATTATTTATCTCGATCAATCTTCCCTCTAAAATTGTAAATAAAAGAAAAAAACTCCCACACGCAAATATTACACTAGGATTCAAGATAAAGCGGCCGCTAACAAATATGATCGCAAGCAGAAAATTATAAATACCATAAACGATTGTCACTAGGCACATGTACTCGGCTATCTTACTCTTTTATAATGCATGAATAAAAAAACTTTTTAAATTTTGCGATTACAATTATACATGCTATTTGTACAATAATGTTAAGCTAATATTAAAATTGTAATCATTTCTTTAAAAGTGTAGAAGAAAACGTCAATGAATTAATATTAATTGTTTCTATCTCTTAAGTTATTTAATAAAAGATTACAATAAGTAACTACGATTACAAACTTTTCTTAACTCTTTGTATCCCTTAGGTTCGTGGTTGTTGATTTAGGCTCGGGTTTCTATAAGGGTGTCTGAATGTTAAAAACCATAAGCTTGGTTTCGGTTTATTAATGATCGTTTTTTGTGGTTTCAGATTGAGCAGGTCGGCTCGATTTTTCTGTTTCACATATTTTTTGAACACCCCTATCCATAAAGCTTAACTTTATATAAATTATGTAGTCCTTTTGAACAACAAAAAAACGTTGATTACTAATGTTACAGTTAGAAAAAAAAACATATAAATGAAAAATATTTGCTCGCCACAAATTTAGTTACACGGTACCCGCCGCCGCATTGCGCGGGTACCCTGCTAGTAAAAGTAAACATATAGAACATAAATCGAAAACTTTTAAGCTTATACCACCAAAATAAGCTAATAAAACACTCCCTTCGTTATCCTCAACATCGTTTCCACTTTATAATTAACTAAAGTGTACAAAGCGTACCCATATAATCTATTGTGAATTTACACGACACAAATAGTATATAACCAATATTTTGCCTTTAGTTATATGTTTAAGTGTGAGAATCCTATCAATTTAATATGCCCAATTTGACTAATATGAAATGTCTATAAACTGATATTGTTCCCCCGTAGGCTAAATTTCATTAATCGTCAAATACTTATAGAGTACGTATCATAAAACCCTAACGAACCAAGCCTACAACTGGGATCGGGCCAAATACCTAATACTGTCTAATAATATTTGGCATTTACTTTCTGCTTGTACTATAATAAATATATCATTGTAGGGGGAATTTCATATATCCCCCTACAAACCTTCTAAATTTCATATATACCTAACCCAAAACCTAAATATCATATATCCCATCCCCTAACCTTCTAAATTTCATATATACCCAACCTAAAAACTAAATATCATATATCCCCTTCCAAACTTTCTAAATATCATATATCCCCTTCCCCTCCATTAATTTTTTTTTTAAAAAAAAATCAGAAAAATATAAAAAAATTATAAAAATTCGTAATTTTTTTTAAAACTCGATTTTTTTTTTAAAATTCGATTTTTTTTTTTAAATTCGAAAAAAATTTTAAAAATTCGAATTTTTTTTTAAAACTCGATTTTTTTTTTAAATTCGATTTTTTTTAAAAATCCGAAATTTTTTTTCAAAATTCGAAAAAAAATTTAAAAATTCGATTTTTTTTTAAATTTCGAGTTTTTAAAAAAAAAATCGAATTTTTAAATTTTTTTTCGAATTTTGAAAAAAAAATTCGGATTTTTTTTAAAAAAATCGAATTTAAAAAAAATTTTGAGTTTTTAAAAAAAAATTCGAATTTTTAAATTTTTTTTCGAATTTAAAAAAAAAATCGAATTTTTTAAAAAAAAAATCGAGTTTTTTTTAAAAAAAAATCGAGTTTTTTTAAATAAAATTCGAATTTTTAAAGTTTTTTTTCGAATTTTTATAATTTTTTTATATTTTTCTGATTTAAAAAAAAAAAAAAAAAATTAAGGGAGGGGAAGGGGATATATGATATTTAGAAAGTTTAGAAAGGGATATATGATATTTAGTTTTTAGGTTGGGTATATATGAAATTTAGAAGGTTAAGGAGGGGATATATGATATTTAGGTTTTGGGTTGGGTATATATGAAATTTAGAAGGTTTGTAGGGGGATATATGAAATTCCCCCTATCATTGTATAATTTTTGAAAACCATAAGAACATGAAGTCACACAACATGATGCTTTATGAATATAGTTATCATCATTTGTGAATGTCCACCAAACTAATATTATAACAAATTTATTGTCATAAAATAAATACACAAATGATAGTAGTGCTCATAAGTAAGTGAGAATGGAATGCACATTTTGAGTCTTGTTTATAAACTTTTAAAAACGTGTATACACATTTTTTTTATTTTTTTATTTTTTGAACTTGTATACACATTACACATTTCATGAGATTTCTTTTGAACTTGTATACACATTACACATTTCATGAAATTTCTTTAAAAAAAAGTTTCAAACTTCTTTTGAACTTATGCAATTAAATATTTTACGGTATTTGTTTTTTTTTTATGCAACTTGCATTTTTTTTATGCCACTTATACTTTTTTATGCGACTTGTATTTTTTATGTTACTTTGTACTCTTACACACTTGTATTTGTACTCTTACACACTAGTACTTGCATTTAGGGCAAAAAGTACATGTTGCATAAGTTGCAAAGAGCCCATATGTCACAAAGGGACAAATGCAAAAAATGATTTTATTTTGTGGCAAGGAATTAATTAAGGATAAGATGTTGGGGCACATATAAGATTACCCCTTGTTATTTTGTATGTGAATTTTAATTTACATCCGAGTAAATTACTAGAGACGACTTTGTGTTGGGTCATCTCAACATGTCGAAAAGCCTAAGCGGATAAGCGATTTGTGAATTATAATGAGCTTTGCAACATCCACAAACATCCAAAAAAAACATCTACAAAAATGTTTTGTCATATTTTAATCGGTTTATTTTGATACACTTTCTCTTCTCTTTAATTAAGCCAATCACACTTGGGCAACACATTTTTGTTGATGTTTATTTTTTCTATTTTTTATTTTTATTTTTTTATTTTTTTATTTTTTTTCATGTTTTGTGGATATAGCAAAGCTGATTGTAAATACTCAACTTATTGCTCCTGATAGACACATATCTAAATCATAAATTAATCTTCATTATAACTCTTAACTAACACCTATGACTTGATCTAATAAGCATAGATTAATCTTCATTATAACTCTTAACTAACACCTACAACTCTAATGACGTACTAAGGCATAGTTTAATCATCACTAGAACTGTCAATACCTTATTACGTGGTATAATATAGAGCATAACAAATACTTTGTTAAAGGTATTTGGTTACTTTAACATTTTCTTCATCGAATAATGTTACCATTTCATTTTCATGTTTCCCTTTTAAGTTTGGTAAGTAAAGAAAAATGTGACTTATTCTTAGTAAATGTATTTTGTAAGAGTACTCGGTATCGACGAGTTTTACACACCAAATGCAAAAAAAGAAATGAATGGCTCGTTATTTGTGGTACCAAGCATCACGCCAAACACAAGCCAAACCAAAATAAGCCACTCGTGTGGCTCACACCAAGGGAGAAAGAGGCAGTTTTTTTTTTTTTTTTTTTTTTTTTTTTTTTTTTTTTTTTGTATTGTGAGTGAATAGGTATTTTTACTGATCACCTCATGTCACATGTCATTTTTATATGCTTTAATCCATTTTTATTGACTTTAGTTCTTAGGGATTAAGTTCACACCACGCATGCTTTTACATCTATCGTTCTGTTATAGATCATGTTAGAGTACTTGTCGCCTACAGTGGAAAATGGAGATGGGACGGAGAAAAGTGGTTGTTCGAGAATTCCAAGGGTTCAATAATGGTCGTATCTAAGTATGTAACGTTATCGCAGATAACTACCGACCTATACCGAATTTTAGACGTTGATCCAAGTTCTTATCGTTTAAAGTTGGAGGTTCATTACAGAGCTGGATCTCCTTGGTTTCCTATTATTGAAATTAAAGATGATAATGATCTCTTGGTGTTCATCTCAGAATCTTCGAAAACAAAACTTCCTTTATGTGTCACACGCGTGGGAAAACTTTTTTTCGTTGAAGAACATTGGCGCACAGGTAGTTCTCCGTGTATTTCCTTTCAAATGCATATATTTTTAGGTTAGTACACATAATTACAACAGTATCAAAAACATGGGTCTTACGGTTTTTATTTGTTGTGTCATTGTGTGGGCACGTGATTTTTTTAAATAATTAATTTAAAATAGATTAATATCCTTTCAAATTAAAGTCACACATGTTGATTATATTTGAGAATAAATTAATAAGTGGGAATTCGATTGATCATTTTAGAATTACTCTTTAAGTCATATTTTTTTTATTTACAAAAATAAAACTTTTTTTTATTTATACTTCTAATTTCTGATTCATGTCTCCTTATGCATACATGATAAAAGTGATCATGTATAAAACATTCAATAAAAATAAAGAACACGTAAGTATAATCCATACAGGAATACAAACTTAATTTGTTTTGCTAACTGACAAGCTAACAATTTTGTCATGTCAAACATATATTTCACTATCATAATCACTTTTTTGCCACATGCCATATTTATATGCTTAAGGATTAAGTTAACCCTGTGTATGCTTATTTACATCCATCGTTCTGTTATAGATCATGTTAGAGTACTTGTCGCCTACAATGGAAAATGGAGATGGGACGGAGAAAAGTGGTTGTTCGAGAATTCCAAAGGTTCAAAAATGGATGTGTCTAAGTATGTAACGTTATCGCAGATAACTAACATCTTATACAAAAAATTCAACGTTGATCAAAGTTTTTATGATTCAAAGTTAGAGGTTCATTACAGAGCTGGATCTCCTTGGTTTCCTATTATTGAAATTGAAGATGATGATGATCTCTCGGAGTTCATCTCAGAATCTTTGAAAACAAAACTTCCTTTATGTGTCACACGTGTGGAAAAAGTTGTGGTCGACGTTGAAAGAGCTGAACATGGGCGCAAAGGTAGTTCTCCGTGTAATTCCTTAATCAAAACAAACGTAGATCCTATGATATGTTCATAAACAATATCGTTTAAATCTCATGTTTATGATGTAGGATTGAAACAACTTTTATATATTTGCTTCTGAATAATAATGGGTTGTATAATACATTTACTAAGAATATAGGTGGGGATGGTATACAGCCAAAGTCAAAAACAATTTTTTGATAAACAAAATATGCTGATAAAATCTAAAAAAATTCACAAGTTAATTAAAGATTAAAATAATATAAAATCACGTGATACAAGTTAAAAAAAATTATGTCTAGTTTTGATGATTTTTTTCTTCTGATAACTAAAAAGATTTTGTTCATCAAAATATTTTTCTTCTATCAAAACGAGGTAAAAGCTGTCTGTGAATTGCAACCAAATTAATTTATCTTCAGATTTAATTTGATTAATATTTTATGAAAATGTATGTGCATTGCAACTGAATTATGTATAATATTTTTATAAAAATGTTTCTTCAGATGACAGGGTAGAAAAGAGACTAATCAAAGCAATTCGAAAGAATGACTGGGTGAAAGCCCGACAAATAATTAATACAAGGGAAGTTACATGGACATCTAAATTAAATGAGGATGGTCTAACAGCACTCCACTATGCTGTCGGTAGATATAAAGATAATGAGGTTGTTAGGGATATCCTAATGGGGATAAACAACGAGTTACTTGTAACCACTGTACTTAATGATGGAAGGACCCCAGCGCACTCTGCTGCAGTTTTTGGCAACATAGAAGCTTTGAAGATGATGTTGGACTCTAACCCAAAATGTTTATTCATTCCTGATAAAAGCGGTCTTTTACCGATCCATTACACTCTTGTGGTTCCAGCGATAAACACCTTTCTCTATTTGTTCAAGCAAATGAAGAGTAATAAAGATGACTATGACATACTTTTTAGTGGCATGAGTGGTCTTAACCTTTTGCATCGAGTAATTGATACAGGAGAAATCGGTATGTGTGCTTGTATCCTTTATTTTTTTTATTTTTTATTTTTTTAATTTAGCGAATGATGAAAAGATACTTCTATTGGATTACAGATGTAGCATATGAGTTGATCAACAACTCCCCAAGCTTGGCTACAACAGTCTACAAAAACAAAACCGCAGTAGAGTGCATCATCAGAAAGCCAGAGTTATTTTATAGTGGAACGCATAATTACAACTTTTACTCAAGATTTGTTTACAACAGTATGTCTTTAATTAACTAATAGTTTATAGCTTGATCCCCTCATAATCTCTTTAATTAAATATCCATTCGTCATTCGCCAATCAACTTGATTTTAATCCATTTAACTAATCAAGGATCATGATAAATTATCTCAAATATACACATAAATTTTGATCCAACTTGTATAACTTAAAATCAATTGTTGATTGGTTTGGTTGATGTTTCTATTTCAGTATTTCTAGATGACTAATTAATGCTTATATTTGTATTGAAGTTGTTCCAATCGAGAATAACAGCTTGGGTGGTACCAATACGGCAGACGTGGAAAACCAAACGACACCCAAGAAGAGGAGCCTCCACGACGGTATGCTATTGTAGTTACCAAATCCTTTAGTAAATATTGACATGATGTATAAAACAATATATAAGCAAACACAAATTTAACTTAATCTTTATTGAATAAATCAAAAAATTACAAAGCGTTACACGAAAATAACACTTAATTGAATGACAATATCCCAATGCTCTCTGATCAAGAAAACTTAAACAAATAATAAGTTTGCAAGTGAACTCTTAATGTCACTGATTGGATTAGGGACCAATTGTGAGTTCAAATAGAGTAAATGCACTTTTTAAATGTTTACAATAAATCTGAAGCGGTAAGCATTTACTCCGACCAACATTCTCTTTATATAAGGGAGTACGAGGATATCACGTGTGGGGTAGTTGGGACGTGTCACACATATAGTGGAGATGGAGAAGTACATCTTCCATTAAATGCTTCCATTTTTGGAAACAAAAGAACCTTACTTTAGTAAACAGTTCTGCCAACTATTCACTTCCTTTTCATCAACTCATACTTGATTTGACTTTATTAAAAATGCACTTCATCCCACTCTTTTGCATTCTTTGAAAAGTTCCGCCTAAATATGTAAAAAGATATTTTCGAGCTATGCTCTATTGGATGATTAGAGAGATAGGTTTCATCACGGTATTGTCAACTCCTGATGAACCTTCTTCCTTCAGCTTCAGTTCCTTCTACATGCTAGCTGACTACGTATCAGCTAGCGAGTATGACTTCAAATAATCTTTGATTTCTTTGATGATGTCTCTGACTGACTTCATTATCAGCGAGTCTTTTTGAATTAGAATAATTTATGTTTAAATCTTACTCAGATATAATTAGGCACTGAATTGGCCCAACAACTATATACGAACTATGTGATTCCAAAACTCTAATAAAACTCAACTAGATTTAACATTTTATTTATTGACAAATCATATCTCTTTTTTTGTGTAGTCATCTCAAGGATTTATGTCAAATTATGGGAGACAACACTCCTGCATGGTAAGCACAAGCTTCCACCGAACTAATCTGTCTTAGAAACATAGATCTTATGACACCGAAATAACTCATTATGGGAAAAATGGGCTACACTGATAGCTAGATCTATTGATAATCCGTCGGTAATGGTTGTTACCAACGGATCAATAATGTTTTTTTTGGGTAATATCGATATAAGTAACTTTTATC
>CP139506.1:23679810-23713034 GCA_021014915.2 Artemisia tridentata subsp. tridentata | reverse complement strand
GAAGAGGTTGAAGACTTGGGTGACGAGCCAGTTGTAGATTTGAGTGACGACGAGAAAGATTATTATGCGAGTGACGACTACGACGATGCGGACTATAACGACGATGCGGACTATAGCGAGAAAGATTAAAACCTATCTTTTTTATCCAACGGTTGGGAATCATCCCTTGGTAAGCATTGTTTTTTGAGTCCTCAAAATAAAGCATCTCTGTTTGATTAGAGTTTTTATATGAAATAGATTGTTACAGATTGCATTGAAGAATTCTGGTTAATGACATTACAATTATCACATGTGATTTTTATATTGATGATTTTTCAGTTATATATCACATGTGATATTATATGAGTATCATATGATTTGTAACAATTAAATTACTTTTTAATAAAATCACATATGATATTTCAGAAGCTCGGTTTTCTAAGTGTATACCACATATGATATTTCATTAAAATCACATATGATTTTACACTAGCTTTATTACTTTTCTATAAATCACATATGATTATATACCACTTTCATGCTATTTAACTTTTTTTTTTGTTTTTTTATGCAATGTGTTATAAAACGCAGAGGCAATTAGTGATTAACAATAGCTATAACAAGTGATTATCAATTGGTGCAATAAAACTTAAACAAGACATATTATCCAATATCACATCCTGATATTTTTTGCCATTTTCAATTTTTAACAAAAGATGGCAACATAGTACCTACAAAGTTAAACCATTAGCCTACTTAGAAATTTAAACTGAGTTGCGATATTGTAGCATACGACATACGTATTACGACATTGTTCTAACATGTTTAAACCATACGAGATGGCATACGACATTACATAAAAGAGTCTACAAAATTAGTTTGTAATCTGCATTAGTTGCCCCAATTAGTTACTGTACTCATTCTAACCTTCAGCGTCAAATCCTACTTCTGAATCTTCCATTACTACCCCTAACATTTACCATCAGATTGCACTCCGAATATGTTACGCAACCTATTATGCCTTCCTCTTATCTATCTCTTCTTTTACCATCTTCTGCTTCAATTCCTTGTCTGAGTGTGTCTGTGCAAATCATGTGTTTCCTCGCTGATCTTTCCTTGGTGAATGTTCAGTTCATGCATTAGCATCTTGGTTGCATACTTAATTCTCATTCTTATTATTTCCTTCTCATGCTCTCTTCCTTCTTTTGGAAATTCCAATTTCAAGCTTTTCACAGTTTCTCCATCATATTGCTCCATGTGCATCATTACAAAAACACCACAATCAATGACATTCTATTTTGTTCCATACTTTAGCTTCATCACTGTTGTATTTTTTGTCGCTATCTCAGATGCCTTTTTATGCTTGTGGGATACCAGATATCTTAAAAATAGATTTTTCTACACAAAATAGAAAATTCAATTTATTAAAGACAATTCATAATCTCATATGCCGAAAGCGTCTTCAGTGGCTAATCCGCAGAAGACGCCTTTGGCTCCGGCTAAGCTACATAAGTCCTTTCAAAATAGCCTTTTAATCTCTAACTATTTAAGCAACATACATCATTATTTCAAGTATCATATATGATTTTCAAAATACTTTACAAAAACATTTGAAGTATCATATATGATTTTCAAAAATATCATATATGATGAATCAAACAAATTAAAATCTTATTTAAAATCATATGTGATTTTTGTTGGCATAGCTGAATCTTAGCATACCAAAGGCTTAGCCACAGGCATAGCCTTCTAATCTGTAACTACTTAAGCTGCACACATCATTATTTAAGCATAGTCTTTAATTACTTACAAGAACATCACATTCCTGCGAGTATTTAGTATCATATGTCTTCCCTGAGTTGGAGTTGTCAATGATGACAAAAGTGCCTTTTAATAGATTGAAAACAACTAGATAAAAGTGTTCATGCGCGATTATTGGAAAGAATGCCTGTATTAATTGAAAACAAAAATTAGATTCATTTAAATACAAATAAAACATATATGACTTTCATAATAATTGAAATAATTTGTTACCAATTCTACATGTTGCATTGATTCGTCATATGCATTGCCTTTAAACAGGGTTGTCAAGTTTGAACAAAAATCTTTATACTGCTTCTCATCATCTTCTTTTTTTGCTTCCACTATTTGTTTTGTCTCTTTTTATAAATCAACATATCTTTAAAAATCAAATTAAGATTTTAGTAATTAAGTTCTAATTTTTTAGGTACTTACAAGTATTTCCTGGTGTGAAAAAATTGTTTCATCCTTGATGCACCGTTGTTGATTGTTTCTTCATAGTTTAAAACCGCAGCAAAGCTGTCAATGACACTAGCTTCCACTTTTAATTGTGGTGTTAGTGTTTGCATGTTGTCTCTAATTGTTGTTGCCCCCCATGCCCATTCTTTTTCAAACACAAATTCGCTACACAAAAAGATAAAGCATATTTAGATATATTGTTAGCACAATTTCATATTTTTTTCCATATGATTTCTTAATAAGATAAAGTAGACTTGCTATGGATCTCCTTGCATTGAGAATAATGCATCTATTACCATCGCTTCATCCGGCTCTGTTGGTATATTTATGACAGTTTTCCGGTTCATATATGGTGAAACCAAAAATCTTGAAGGCCTTTTTGCTCTTTTTCCAACTGTCTCTTCTTCCTTTTTTGATGTATTTGCTTCTTCAGTAACTTGTTTTCTCACCCTTTTTGCAATCTTTGGTGTTTTTTCTTTTCCCAACGGACTTAAACCCATACCAAGACTGAATGATGGTGTGAAATGGATTTCATTCTGTTTTTTGTCATTTTCTGTTGTGATTGAATATGTTTTTCATATTTTTCTTTTGCTTCGTTGATATTCTTGTCAAAATTTTCATCCTTAGCTAAAAAAGCGTCTAGGTCTCCTGTCTCCATCACAATTGGTTTTTCTTTTGCTTCTTCAGTAACTTGTTTTCTCACCCTTTTTTGCAATCTTTGGTGTTTGTTCTTTTTCCAATTGACTTAAACCCATACCAAGACTGAATGATGGTGCTGAAATGGATTTCATTCTGTTTTTTTTGTCATTTTCTGTTGTAATTGAATAAGTTTTTCATAATTTTCTTTTGCTTTGTTGATATTCTTGTCAAAATTTTCATCCTTAGCTAAAAAGGCGTCTAGGTCTCCTGTCTCCATCACAACTGGTTTTTCTTTTTCCATTTCCTTCTCAACTAGATCTTCCTTTTTCTTCTCAACTTTAATTTCTTTCCCTTTTTTCTTCTCAATTGGAATTTCTTTTTCCTTCTCTACTTCTGTTTCCATTTCATCTTCTATTTCATTCTCATCTTCTCGTCCTACCTCATTAACCTTTTCTTTTTCTTGCTCAATGTTTTTTTCCATTTCATGTTGTGTTTCTATCTCACTCTCATTTTCTTCTTCAATCCAACTTTCTTCTTCATTCCCACTTTCCTTATTCTTTTTGTCACCACTGCCATCATTATATTTTTCATCTTCAGAGTCATCTTCATTTAAGTCTCCTCATCTGCCATCATCATTGCCATCATCGTTGCTGTCATCATCACTATCTTTTTCTTTATCAATGTTTTTTTCTCCTTCATCTAGATCAAAATCTTCGACATTGAAAATTTTCTTGTATTTCTTACATAACATTATCATCATTCAGTCCCCCCTGAACTTCAGCATACCCTCTCTGATCGTCTCAACTAACTCTCCTTTTTCTTTTGAAATTATTTCAAACTTCTCTTCAATTTTTTCCACATAACTCCGGTAAAACAAGTAAGTTGGATTAGTTTTTAATTTATATTCAAAATCATATGTGATATAATCTATTTTACAAAAACATTTGAAGTATCATATATGATTTTCAAAAATATCATATATGATTATTCAAAGAAATTTAAATCTTGTTGAAAATCATATGTGATTTTTGCTAGCATAGATGAATCTTAGCATGCCAAAGGCTTAGCCGTAGGTATAGCCTCCGGCTAAAGCCAAAGGCTTAGCCGCAGGCTAAGCCAAAGGTTTTGTTTTAGAAACCTTTTTTTTATCACTTCAATTTATAAGACGGTAAGAATAAAGTTAAAAGTAACTCTCTTGTTTTTGGTCTTTTAGGAGGCAATGGTTCATAGTAAATATCAGCTCCCTTGTATAAATTCAGACCAATTTGATCTTCCTCTGGATCGAATTCTCCGTGATGTTCCAGCTTCCCCAAGCATTTGTCTTTTGTCTCCATGCCTATCCTCTTCGGTGAAGCCTAAGGCGTCTTTTGCGGCTTAGCCGCAGCCAGCACCTTCGGCCAAGCCGGAAGGTATCTTCTGCGGCTAAGCCGAAGGCTTAGCCGTATAAGAGGCCTTCAATAAAGGCTTCTAATCTGTCTTTTTATCTCAATATCTTCAATTGAATGTATCTATAAACTTTGAAAACCTAATTTCTAGTCACATCTTTTTTCATAAAATCACAATAACTTCCATAAACATCCATTAATCAGTGTAAAATCATAACATCTTCAATATAATCTTTATTAACAGTACGCATCATTATTTAATCGTATATGATAATAACAAATAGTAAAATAGTTGTTTAAAGAGTTTCTGTATACCTGAAATCTGTTTGTTGACCCTTTTTTTCTTCATCCTTTTGGCCTAAGATTTCATTTTTTTGGTGGAGCGGTGAAATGCGTAGAGATCTGGCTTTTTTGGGGCTAGATTTTGACCTTTTTTTTGTGAGTGGTGTGTGTTTTTTAGAGAAGTTATGAGATGAAATGAGTAGTTAGTAGTTTTTTGTTGTTGTTATAACTTTACAAAATTGCCCCTCCGTGTATTTTTTTATAGTAACTTGTTTGATCTCAACTATTGATCAAATTTAAATCAATGGTTAGGAGTTGTCCTTGGTATGTGAGTTTTTTATGGTTTGTAAAATAACTCAACTCATATTTTATTTGTAGAGTTTGGTTCAACAAAGATAAAAATAATAATAATAAATAAATAAATAAATAAAAATAAATATTAAATGTCCCAACTACTCATTTAAAATCACATGTGATTTTTAATTAGAAAAATACATGTGATTTATAACCTAAAAAATCACATTTGAAATAACAAGAAAATATGTTTATATGTGTTCAGATTTGTTGAGATTTTGTCAGAAAATTTGCAGTGTTACTAAATTTTTATAGAAATCGATTAACAATAAGACCTAGCGATTTTTCGGATCTTTGCATAACTTATCTAATGATGCTAAAAGAAAAGTTAAAGAGCATATGCTACCACTATCTGAAGCTAAAAGGACTATCATATCAGCATATTATATTTTTTGTTACCATATTAAACCTTACATTCTAATTAACTGTAACCAAAGGTCGGAGATTTGTGCCGACTCAAAGCTATGAACTCATGATCTCATCTGGCATTCAGTCACACATGCATGTTTGCGTTATTTATATGTTTAGCACTTTTGATGGCCACATGCCATCAAGGCACACAGATTTATTTATATGTTCAGCACTTTTGATGGCCACATGCCATCAAGGCACACAGATTTATACAACAAACTTTTAAAATCTTACCTGAAACATAATCACTTCTTTGTTCACAGATCATATATGTAAACTTTCTTAGAGTGTATCAGTCACCTGTAATATATTTGTTTCACAAGCTCAATAGGATGACACAATACATATTACATACCCATAATTTTATAGGATAATCTTCTAATGATTTTTTGTTACCTTTTGAAGCTATTCTATTTGTTCAATACAAAATATTTCACCATTGTTAAACTTGTACTAAAATTGTTTGTGCCATGCCCCCATTTACTCATAACCAACTTATGGTGGTGTTGTAAAAGAATAAAATAGCTTACTTGTTATCTACTTTCATAAAATAAAAATATCATTCTTTTCTTTATCGACTTTTCTCACATGTTGATGTCTTGGACTTGTTTTTCTAGACTTGCACAATTTATATTTATAAATATTTCATAAAAAAATTTAAAAAGATGATAGTTAATACATTGAATAAATTCTAGTAACTAAAATTCGATGTATTTGAAAACAGGATGAATTAACACTTGGGTGAATTAAAATGTTACAAGTTATATGTTCATTAACATAAAGATGTAAACATATATTCGTAGAACTTAAAGGTAGATGGATTACTTACTTCTATTATACAAATCACAGTGTGATATGCATGGCGAATAATTTGAAGGAAAGAGAAGAATAATTTAAGGGAAGATTTTCTGAGAAAAAAACATCAAATTGAATTCCCTTCACTTTAATTCCTTCCTTTGAATGAAAGCAAATAAAGAACACAAAGTCTATAAATTCCCTTCATGTTTATGTCATTTTCTTGATAAAACAACTTTAAAAACATAGTGTATTTATAACTTATGCCAAAATGATTTCCCGAGTATTTTTAACTTATGCCATCATTTTTAAAACTATTTTTCCAATAACATCGACTATATATATGCTTAGTTTCTCACAAAAATACCAAACTCAAAATAAATCGATGGTTCTCTGAATAAAACATGTCGAAAAAATTACGGCTTGTCACAACACAATACATTTTCATTGTTTAGGATAATTTCATAATGATTTTTTGTTACCTTATGATGCTATTCTATTTGTTCAAAACAAAAATTGTCACCATTATTAAACTTGTACTAAAATTGTTTCTATGATATAGGCCCCCTTTACTCATAACCAACCTTTAGCGGTGTTGTAAAAGAATAAAATAGCTTACTTGTTATCTACTTTCATAAAATAAAAATATTATTCTTTTCTTTATCAACTTTTCTCGCGAGTTAATGTCTTGAACATGTATTTCTAGACTTGCACAATTTATATTTATATTTTTTTCCTAAAAAAACAAAAAGATGCATGATAATTCATCTATCCATGAATAAATTCTAATAACTAAATTGGATGTATTTGGAAACAGGATGAATTAACACTAGGGTGAATTAAAATGTTATAAGTTATATGTTCATTAGCATAAATATGTAAACATTATATTCGTAGAACTCAAAGGTTAGATGGATTACTTACTTCTATTATACAAATCACAATGTGATGTGCATGGAGAATAGTTTGAAGGAAAGAAAAGAATAATTTAAGAGGAAGATTTTCCGAGGAAAAAAGCATTAAATTAAATTCCCTGCACTTCAATTCCTTCCTTTAAAGAAAAGGAAATAAAGAACACAAAGTCTATAAATTCCCTTCATGTTTCTCTCATTTCCATGATTATACAACTTTGAAAACACAGTGTAATGGCTTCCTCAAGCACTACTAGGAGTAGCAATATTAATTCTGAAGGTATACCCTGACATAACTTTTCATCTTTTATGCTATATATTTCTTAAATATCAAGTGTGCACCACTAAGTGACCTACTTTGTATGTGTACTTCTGTTGTTATCTTGTATGTGTAATTTTATTTACATATGAGCATATTAGAAACGTTTTTTGTGTTGGATCATTCAAGATGTCGAAAAACCTTAGCGAATTATGAATTGCCGATATTCAACTAATTGCTTTAAATAATATACACATCTAAAGCATAGATTTATCTTCATTTAGAACTCTTAATTAACACCTACCAATCTAATGACTTACTCAACATTGTTTCCGTCTTAAAATAATGTGATTCAAATATTGTTATTAATATTTTTCTTATGCTAATATGACAATAACTTTTTATAACTTTGATGTTATAAATTAAAGCGTTATGACATCGGAGCTTTAAATATTGTCTCCTTGGCATGGTTGTGTAATAAGTGGGATTTTAGAAGTAGACCGAACATGTCGGCTAATTTATATGAGTTTACCATGACTTAATATATTTATAAAACTTTTTAAGTTTATATTTATAAAACTTTTTAAGTTTCAAAATAAACCATAAAAGTAAACATATAGAACATAAATCGAAAACTTTTAAGCTTATACCACCAAAATAAGCTAATAAAACACTCCGTTCGTTATCCTCAACATCGTTTCCACTTTATAATTAACTAAAGTGTACAAAGCGTACCCATATAATCTATTGTGAATTTACACGACACAAATAGTTTATAACCAATATTTTGCCTTTAGTTATATGTTTAAGTGTGAGAATGCTATCAATTTAATATGCCCAATTTGACTAATATGAAATGTCTATAAACTGATATTGTTCCCCCGTAGGCTAAATTTCATTAATCGTCAAATACTTATAGAGTACGTATCATAAAACCCTAACGAACCAAGCCTACAACTGGGATCGGGCCAAATACCTAATACTGTCTAATAATATTTGGCATTTACTTTCTGCTTGTACTATAATAAATATATCATTGTATAATTTTTGAAAACCATAAGAACATGAAGTCACACAACATGATGCTTTATGAATATAGTTATCATCATTTGTGAATGTCCACCAAACTTATATTATAACAAATTTATTGTCATAAAATAAATACACAAATGATAGTAGTGCTCATGCGTAAGTGAGAATGGAATGCACATTTTGGGTCTTATTTATAAACTTTTAAAAACGTGTATACACATTTGTCTTTTTTTTTTTTTTTTTAAAACTTGTATACACATTACACATTTCATGAGATTTCTTTTGAACTTGTATACACATTACTCATTTCATGAAATTTCTTTAAAAAAAAAGTTTCAAACTTCTTTTGAACTTATGCAATTAAATATTTTACGGTATTTGTTCTTTTTTATGCAACTTGTATTTTTGTATGCGACTTATACTTTTTTTATGCGACATGTACTTTTTATGTTACTTTGTACTCTTACACACTTGTATTTGTACTCTGTAGTCTAGTCTTACACACTAGTACTTGCATTTAGGGCAAAAAGTACAAGTTGCATAAGTTGCAAAGAGCCCATAAGTCACAAAGGAACAAATGCAAAAAATGATTTTATTTTGTGGCAAGGAATTAATTAAGGACAAGATGTTGGGGCACATATGAGATTACCCCTTGTTATTTTGTATTTGAATTTGAATTTACATCCGGGTAAATTACTAGAGACGACTTTGTGTTGGGTCATCTCAACATGTCGAAAAGCCTAAGCGGATAAGCGATTTGTGAATTGTAATGAGCTTTGCAACATCCACAAACATCGAAAAAAAAACATCTACAAAAATGTGTTGTCATGTTTTAATCGGTGTATTTTGATACACTTCCTCTTCTCTTTAATTAAGCCAATCACACTTGGACAACACATTTTTGTGGATGTTTATTTTTTCTATTTTTTATTTTTATATTTTTATTTTTTTTCATGTTTTGTGGATATAGCAAAGCTGATTGTAAATACTCAACTTATTGCTCCTGATTGACACATATCTAAATCATAAATTAATCTTCATTATAACTCTTAACTAACACCTATGACTTGATCTAATAAGCATACATTAATCTTCATTATAACTCTTAACTAACACCTACAACTCTAATGACGTACTAAGGCAAAGTTTAATCATCACTAGAACTGTCAATACCTTATTACGTGGTATAATATAGAGCATAACAAATACTTTGTTAAAGGTATTTGGTTACTTTAACATTTTCTTCATCGAATAATGTTACCATTTCATTTTCATGTTTCCCTTTTAAGTTTGGTAAGTAAAGAAAAATGTGACTTATTCTTAGTAAATGTATTTTGTAAGAGTACTCGGTATCGACGAGTTTTACACACCAAATGCAAAAAAAGAAATGAATGGCTCGTTATTTGTGGTACCAAGCATCACGCCAAACACAAGCCAAACCAAAATAAGCCACACGTGTGGCTCACACCAAGAGAGAAAGAGGCAGCTTTTTTTTTTTTTTTTTTTTTTTTTTTTTTTTTTTTGTATTGTGAGTGAATAGGTATTTTACTGATCACCTCATGTCACATGTCATTTTTATATGCTTTAATCCATTTTTATTGACTTTAGTTGTTATGGATTAAGTTCACACCACGCATGCTTTTACATCTATCGTTGTGTTATAGATCATGTTAGAGTAGTTGTCGCCTACAGTGGAAAATGGAGATGGGACGGAGAAAAGTGGTTGTTCGAGAATTCCAAGGGTTTAGTAATGGTCGTATCTAAGTATGTAACGTTATCGCAGATAACTACGAACCTATACCGAATTTTAGACGTTGATCTAAGTTCTTATCGTTTAAAGTTGGAGGTTCATTACAGAGCTGGATCTCCTTGGTTTCCTATTATTGAAATTAAAGATGATAATGATCTCTTGGTGTTCATCTCAGAATCTTCGAAAACAAAACTTCCTTTATGTGTCACACGCGTGGGAAAACTTTTTTTCGTTGAAGAACATTGGCGCACAGGTAGTTCTCCGTGTATTTCCTTTCAAATGCATATATTTTTAGGTTAGTATACATAATTACAACAGTATTAAAAACATGGGTCTTACGATTTTTATTTGTTGTGTCATTGTGTGGGCATGTGATTTTTTTAAATAATTAATTTAAAATAGATTAATATCCTTTCAAATTAAAGTCACACATGTTGATTATATTTGAGAATAAATTAATAAGTGGGAATTCGATTGATCATTTTAGAATTACTCTTTAAGTCATATTTTTTTTTTTTTTTTTTATTACAAAAATAAAACTTTTTTTTATTTATACTTCTAATTTCTGATTCATGTCTCCTTATGCATACATGATAAAAGTGATCATATATAAAACATTCAATAAAAATAAAGAACACGTAAGTATAATCCATACAGGAATACAAACTTAATTTGTTTTCCTAACTGACAAGCTAACAATTTTGTCATGTCAAACATATATTTTACTATAATAATCACTTTTTTGCCACATGCCATATTTATATGCTTAAGGATTAAGTTAACCCTGTGTAGGCTTATTTACATCCATCGTTCTGTTATAGATCATGTTAGAGTACTTGTCGCCTACAATGGAAAATGTAGATGGGACGGAGAAAAGTGGTTGTTCGAGAATTCCAAAGGTTCAAAAATGGCTGTGTCTAAGTATGTAACGTTATCGCAGATAACTAACATCTTATACAAAAAATTCAACGTTGTTCAAAGTTTTTATGATTTAAAGTTAGAGGTTCATTACTGAGCTGGATCTCCTTGGTTTCCTATTATTGAAATTGAAGATGATGATGATCTCTCGGAGTTCATCTCAGAATCTTCGAAAACAAAACTTCCTTTATGTGTCACACGTGTGGAAAAAGTTGTGGTCGACGTTGAAAGAGCTGAACATGGGCGCAAAGGTAGTTCTCCGTGTAATTCCTTAATCAAAACAAACGTAGATCCTATGATATGTTCATAAACAATATCGTTTAAATCTCATGTTTATGATGTAGGATTGAAACAACTTTTATATATTTGCTTCTGAATAATAATGGGTTGTATAATACATTTACTAAGAATATAGGTGGGGATGGTATACAGCCAAAGTCACAAACAATTTTTTGATAAACAAAATATGCTGATAAAATCTAAAAAAATTCACAAGTTAATTAAAGATTAAAATAATATAAAATCACGTGATACAAGTTAAAAAATATTATGTCTAGTTTTGATGATTTTTTTCTTCTGATAACTAAAAAGATTTTGTTCATCAAAATATTTTTCTTCTATCAAAACGAGGTAAAAGCTGTCTGTGAATTGCAACCAAATTAATTTATCTTCAGATTTAATTTGATTAATATTTTATGAAAATGTATGTGCATTGCAACTGAATTATGTATAATATTTTTATAAAAATGTTTCTTCAGATGACAGGGTGAAAGCCCGACAAATAATTAATACAAGGGACATCTAAATTAAATGAGGATGGTCTAACAGCACTCCACTATGCTGTCGGTAGATATAAAGATAATGAGGTTGTTAGGGATATCCTAATGGGGATAAACAACGAGCTACTTGTAACCACCACTACAAGAAAAAGTACTTAATGATGGAAGGACCCCAGCGCACTCTGCTGCAGTTTTTGGCAACATAGAAGCTTTGAAGATGATGTTGGACTCTAACCCAAAATGTTTATTCATTCCTGATAAAAGCGGTCTTTTACCGATCCATTACATTCTTGTGGTTCCAGCGATAAACACCTTTCTCTATTTGTTCAAGCAAATGAAGAGTAATAAAGATGACTATGCCATACTTTTTAGTGGCATGAGTGGTCTTAACCTTTTCCATCGAGTAATTGATAAAGGAGAAATCGGTATGTGTGCTTGTATCCTTTATTTATTTTATTTTTTATTTTTTTAATTTAGCGAATGATGAAAAGATACTTCTATTGGATTACAGAAGTAGCATATGAGTTGATCAACTCCCCAAGCTTGGCTACAACAGTCTACAAAAACAAAACTGCAGTAGAGTGTATCATCAGAAAGCCAGAGTTATTTTATAGTGGAACGCATAATTACAACTTTTACTCAAGATTTGTTTACAACAGTATGTCTTTAATTAACAAATAGTTTATAGCTTGATCCCCTCATAATCTATTTAATTAAATATCCATTCGTCATTCGCCAATCAACTTGATTTTAATCCATTTAACTAATAAGGGATCATGATAAATTATCTCAAATATACACATAAATTTTGATCCAACTTGTATAACTTAAAATCAATTGTTGATTGGTTTGGTTGATGTTTTCAGTATTTCTAAATGACTAATTAATGCTTATATTTGTATTGAAGTTGTTCCAATCGAGAATAACAGCTTGGGTGGTACCAATACGGCAGACGTGGAAAACCAAACGACACCCAAGAAGAGGAGCCTCCAAGATGGTATGCTATTGTAGTTACCAAATCCTTAAGTAAATATTGACATGATGTACAAAAAAATATATAAGCAAACACAAATTTAACTTAATCTTTATTGAATAAATCAAAAAATTACAAAGTGTTACCCGAAAATAACACTTTACATTACTGGATAACCAGTTTGAAATTATTACCCGTCCCGGACTAGTCTTTTCGATTACAGACATTTAAGCTTTCGTCAATTCGAGGGTTCATGCCGAATCTTTTTGGAGAGCTCTTTTTGAGATTCGCTTTTGATCACATTTTAATCACATCTTCTCCACCTCAAAAATAGCATGAAGTTGTATTCTTGATATCCACTGATTAAAATGAAGCTTTTTGGGAGATAGACGGATTTGAGCAAGAAATTGGAACCTTTTTTATTTTCATTTTTATACTCCCCCTTAAATAAAGCATGTGTTTAAACATTTGAGTTTAAAATTAGTTTTGAGGGTCTAGAGGGAGTTATCTTGAGCACTTTATGAAAGATTTTGAAAAATCTTATTGAAAAATCTTGATGGAAATGTGCTCAAGATAGAGAGGTTTTTGAAAATCTTTGAAGATATGACAGGAGAAATATCTTCATTTGTTTTAGGATAAGTGTTTTGAAAGAAATTGGATTTGCACAACACTTTCCTTTATTTGAAGTTCGGGTCCGAAACTGATCTGTTCCGAAGCCATTGAAAGAAATTTTTTTGAGAAACGACATGTTTTGAAAACATTTAAATGAACTCTCGCTCAAGCATCTGTAAATGCCCGTATCATTGTTGAATGACATTTCTAAGTACGTACAGAATATCGATTATACGAGAGACATGTCGTGAGAAGAATTTTTTTGGTTTTTTTATGTTTTATATTTTTATGGCTTTTTGAAATTTTCTATTTTTATATTTTGTTTTTGTTGGTTTTTTTATTCAGAAAAAAATATATATGTACAAAAAGAATGATAAAAAATGATTAAGTATGAACAAGTAAAAGTGGAGTTAAAAGTGGAATAAGACCAGGATTTCCAAATGAAATGTTGGCATAAAGGTCTTCTCTTCCACATTCAGCGAGTGAAATCTCAACACTTTCACGAGTACCTGCAGTCACAGAATCCACAAAAGAAGAATATGCACAAATAATAGTGTTAGAAAAACATGAATCATCACATTGAGGGTGTCCACTATCAACGGTTGTAGTGGTTTCTACATCCTTATCCTGATGATTTTCACTATTACTTGTCGTGGGGCAGGTATCAAAAATCTTCCCTGTGGGAATCCATCTAAGACCAACTGTTTTAAAAACTTTTCCCGTAGGAATCCACCTAAGGCTAGATCTAGGAGTTGTTTCCTTTTCAGATGCAGCGGAAGTCTCATTTTGAGAAAAACTACGTCCTTTAGAGATCCACCTAGTAGGTTTCTTAGCCTTTTGCTTCTTAGCAACGGGTTTGTTGCTATTTGGTATCTTAGAGGATTGTGCCTTAGCACTTGATTTGTCTTCATTCGAAGAGGAATTTGAATTCTTAGTGTTGGATTCTACGTTTTTAACATTTTCTTTTGCGCAACTACTCTTAGATGCAAGCCAATCCCTAGTCTTTAGTTGAATGATCCTAGGTAGTGGTTTACTACTACTAGCAGTGCTTTGTAATGTTGTAGAATTCATCACTGTAGGTCTTGTTCCTAAAATTCCATCTTTTCGAATTTGTGCCTTTTTCCTAGCTTTTTCTAGGTGTTGATTGTGGACCTTGTCATTTGAATCAACATATTCGTTAACAGTTTTTATGGTCACATTCGTTGAGCTATTCCTAGGGGCACACACATTAGGATTTAGCTTGTTGTCCTTTGAATTTCTGTAGAATAATCAACATGTACTGTAGTTTTTCATTGCATGAGCATTACCAATTCTGCCTATATCACTCCTTTGGATTTCAGATGAAGTCATGAAACAATAATCGTCATTCGGATTGACCCCGTTCTGATTCACAAACGGATCTGCATGGTTTCCCGTATTCAACCCTGTATATTGCATTTGATTCCCAATAACATCAACCATTTGACCTATTTGTCCCAAATATAACTGCGTATTGTCAGTGTACGGTGACTTCCATTGGTTGTTGTTATGTGGTTCGGTGTTTAATTCCTTGTATAGCGAAGCAAAACCATTTGCCAAAGCAGTTGAGGTATCGTCTTGGTGAGTAGCCAATGACGATGATTGGTATGATAAAATAGATACAGGATCTTTGCAACGAAGTAGGAGTTGAGGTTGTTGACGGTTGAACTTGGTTGTTGTAGTGAAGCCTTGATTTGTTGTTGATGATCGTTGAAGTTGTAGGTTTAGTTGAACGAAAAAAATTTAAATAAAGTTACAAAATTTGATTAGAATATAATTAAGACAACGTCAAAAGTTAACAAATTCGACAAAGTTATTTAAATTATAATTTAAATAAAATGATAATTTCTATAAAAATTTCAATTTGACCAAAACCTATACAAATTATGGTAAAATATCAATTTGGATAGAAATATATCTAATTTATATAAATCAGTAATTTATATAAAATCTAACTCTCTTATACAAGAGGGTAGATATCCGTTTGTCGAAGTATTTTACACTCTTATACAAGAGTTAAAATACCGAGTTCACTTTTGAGTTGACGAAATTACGTTCGAATCAAATCTTTAAAAGTTATTTAACTTTGAAATCGTTTCACAGAAGTACAAGGGCCAAAACTGCCAAATCTGAAATTTCTTTATGGCTGCTGGAAAGTACGGGGACTGAAAATGACAAATCTGAAAATCAAGCTTTGTCCGATATCGCAATTTGGTGTTTTGTCCGATATCACAATTGAGATCAGATATCGGACAAGCTTGAATTGCGAAATCTGACGACGGACGAATTGCGATAATTCTGACCAGGTTCAAAATGCGATAATTTTATCGCAATTCGAATTGCGATAAAATTTATGCCTGAATTGCGATAGAACTTTTCTGTCTCAATTGCGATGAAAAAGGCCAATTGCGATAAAACGACTGTTTTCCTGAATCGCGATAAAACACGTTGAAGAAGCGAATTTCGATAAAAAGCTGTCTTTTACCCACTTTTTGTCCTGTTCCCTTACACACCCACTTGCAACCTTATCTTAGGAGATATTTCCTAACACTCCCATGTGACTATCAAGACTTTTTCCACTTTCTCCTCAAATAAGTAACTTTTGAGATCTTTTTTTTTTATTCTTTTTCTTTTTTTTTCACCCACGCTTCCACCAACTTTCACAAACTTTAATAATTCAAAACTTTGACTAAAATATTCAATAACAAATCTCATACGAGATTTATTATTTTTGTCGATCAAATGAATGAAGAACAAGCCAAAATTCAAACTTCCAAGACAATATTCGAGTGATGAACTAGTGAAGCTTCATGAACCAAGTTTTTAGAACATAAAACAACCACAAACTTAACTCTTGATTTTTGTATGGATCGAAAAGATAAGAACACAAATTGTGATTTTTCTAGTAAAAGAGAAAATGACAATGGGTGTTTTAGTCTTTAGGATTCGAACAAAAAACACTACCTTTGGCCTTTTTATGTTTCGAACAGTAGCCACACAAACACAACATGCCACGTTTTCCAGAAATTAAAACGCAACACAAATGTATTTTTTCAACAAGAATCGAGCACAAAGAACTCCTACCTCAAAGCTAGGCTGTTGATACCACTTGTTGCGAGTGATAATCACTCTCTCTTTATCATACCTTGAAGATCGAATGGCAACAAACAATATATAGAAGAGAATAAAGATGGGGAATATGAGAAAGATATAGATGAGATGGAGAGGGAAGATGAGGTGGCAGTAGAGAAACCTGGAAATGTGTATGTTAGATTAGAAAGAAAAACAAGAAATACGCACACACTCTCTCTAAAGCACACACTACTAAATGAGAGAGTTGTGTGGTTTTGATGTTCACAGCCAATCCAAATGGGCTTTTGGATAGGCTTTTAACTTGGACAACAAAGTGGGCTAATATATGCACTACACATATATTTAAACTAACAACACAATGCTACTAGCCCACTTAACATAATACATATTATACATGACATTAAGTTCTAAAACTACAAATGACCATCACTTCCTAAATAGCATAAAATAAATGCTAACAGACCTAGTCGAAACACGCCAAGTAATAAAAAGTATACCAAGTTTTGACATCTAAAGATACTTGGTCCTCGTATTTTGTTACAAGGAGTGCACGGAGAGTCATTTTCGAGCCAATACAATATTGTGTCACCTAGCTATATCACGGAGAGTCGTTTTCTATATTGTACTAACTTGCTAAATTAATGGGTTGAGTTGAGGTTGACCTAATCAAACTATCAAACCTGACCAAACCAACCCATCAACCAATTAACTTTTTGACAATGCGTTGGCCTGATCAATCTATTTAACTGTCACGTGTAAGTAACTGATGATCGCTAAGGTACTCGCCCCTAAACACATCAAAGTAATGACTAAGGTACCACTTTTGGCATAATACAAGAATAAGCCTGCCAGCGAGAAACATGCAAAACCACTATATATCAAATGAAAGCCCACTTTCTATGTCTGTTCATTTTATTTTCAAGTCTAACTTGTTTTTACACAGGCGACTTATCAGAGGTGTGAATTGTTTTTACACAGGCGACTTATAGAAAACTTATGCATTTTTAAAAATTCCAGCACAAAATATGTCATTGAACATAACGGTCTATTTATTATATTCAATCAATTGTTACTTCAAGAGTTCAAGTTCAGTTTTACCGGTTCTTTCCCTTTTGGCAATGTTAGTTTCTTACTTTCTTTCGTCTACCATCCTAAACCTTTAGCTAGTATCTTCATCACTCTTATTCTCGACTAACCAACCATTATGATAGAATGGTCTGATAGACTTTAGTCCTGGTTTCCGTGCTTAATTACAACATAGCAGGCCCGGGCGCAGGCCAATAGTTAACAAGTTGTTTATTTATCATTGATGTTGAGTGTTTTTGTTTTGTTGATCTGTTGCTAGATGTCTGTTTATTTTTCAGTGCTACATCCAACTTTTTTGGTCTGATAGATCTTCTAGTGGAGATCTATTTTCGGTAAAAAATTTGACAGTTTTACCAGTTCACCAATGCCCTTGAGACATCCTTTGCCATTTTCCAGCAAGGTTCTTCTCATCGACAAGCAATGGTTTCAAAATTGCGAGGGAGTGGTGTTGGTTTACACATACAAACATTATGATTTTACATTATTTCAGTGTATCACTAGTGAGTCACTGATTATTTAAAGAAACAAATTAAAAAGAAAAAATGATGCATATATACAAGTCTATATGATGTATATCTTATGTCGCACTTTGTCTGTAAGTCTTGCAGATTCTTGGTAGAATACTTCAAAAACAGTTTATAATATTGTTGTTGGCATTCGATAAATAGTACTCCGTATATAACTTGATCATCTAGTAGAGACCATACTGAAAATAATCATTACTACATTACCAGATAATAAACGGAAGCACGCACACGTTTTATCAAACTAAATCATAATATTTACAGATTTACTAAATGGTCGTCCGTCATTGTAAATAGAAGTATATGTGATAGATCATTATAATGTTGGCACATCCATACAAAAACTAAATTAGTATGCAGAATAGCTAAAAATTCAAAAGGATATGAAAAATGAGGAACTTCTAACGGCATTCCTTCTCACTGTCAGTAACCTGACTCCTAGCCCTTCAATCTCCATACCTTCCTTTGCTGCTCCAAAAGTCACTTGTTTTAAGCTCCACACTTAATGTTGCCATTGTCTTTGTCCTAAATTCATGTAGAAGTAAATATTTCAATCTCAATGATCAAGCAAAAGTAGTGTTCAAATGTAGGAAATCACAGAGAATAAATATCCTTTTCCAGAAATCCCAATATAATTGATGTGTTTTGAGTCAGGTTCATAAGCAAAAAGATCCTTTTGAAGATCATTTTTCGTTTCAACTATAGGTTCACCACTCTTTCTAAATCCACTTACGTGATTTATCCCATAGGTTGTGTTAATGGTGTATAGCTTTGTGAATGATTTTGAAACACCATCTTCCATACACTATGAACTCGTTTCCCCGCCCCTTTTTTAAAGTGAACCACAACAAGAGACTCCCTAATGCTATATAAATTCGAATTACTTCCCTTACCGACAGCTAGAGCGGATAGGGAAATTTCTGTAAATTCTTCACTTGTCATATCAAATGACACAATTAATTTCTAACTATACCACGACTGATGTCTAACATCCACATAAATCCTTTCTAATTATACCACGACTGATATCTATTGCTACCTAGTTTCTGAGCATCTATCATAACCATCCACGAATAACAAGCCTTGAGAGCTAACTACTTTTCGTCCTTTAAGTAGGTTAAGAGACGTGGGGACAGTAAGTGAAAACTTGTGTTGAGGGAAAGTATCATCATCTACAATCGAAACATATTTTTCGTCAAAATAGTTAATTAAATGATTTGAATCTTACAAGTAGATGATGTTTATGTTTTTGCTGAGTGTTGTACTCAGCAATAAACTTAGAGCTATGGATAAGAGAATTACATAGTTTCGAAACCAATCTAAATCGAATAAGTGATTTGACAGGCAGATTTTTTATGATTTCTGCTTGGATATCGAATGGTATGTTGTCGGACATTATTGTTTCGATGGTACAGGGTTTTTTAACGAGAGATTTACATGTAACTAGGGGCGGAGCTAGAAAAAATATACTCTATTGGCTTGTCTAAATAAATACTGTATAAAAAATCTAATAAAACTTGTGCAATGGGGCGTTTATCATTCTACTCTGTCCCTTATGCCCATAAACCATATTCAGTTTTAATGTCGCACATCAATTTTATGTCTCTATTCAATAAAACTAGAAAAATATTTAAGAAAAAAAGCTAAAAGAAAAAAAAAGGGTTTTGCTTGCTAAATAGTTACGTACATTTCCTAATGTACCATTTTGGTACGTGTACTTTTTTCGTTCCACTTTATGTAGTGTACTTTCATATTTTGTTCAATTTTGCACGCATTTTATACGCAACCGGGTAAACTTGTATAAAACCGGAAAAAAAAAAATCTACGTGGCATATTTAATTTTTGAATAAATTGCATGGATCCTCCTTTGGCTTTGTCCCATATTGCATCTACTGTCCTTGGTGGTTTCATATTTCATTGACAGCCATTTTTTTTCACAAAATATTTTATAAACTTTTTTTTTCACACAAATAAAAAATTAAACAAAATAGATCGATTATATCTGTTCGAATAGATCGTTTCGACGATTGATTATTAAATAGATCGATTCATTAATAAAAAATAAACAAAATCAATATTATATCGTTCGAATAGATTGATTCGTAAATGGATGAAGGGATTTTGGTTGTTTTAGATGAGATAAAGGCATTGGTCAGGGAGATTTAAATGTTTAATTGTTTTAGGTTAATTTAAATGTTTAATTTTCACTTGTCAACTTTTGATTGGTGCTTATTATTTAACACTTTAAAGGGTTCACCATTTGAACATAAATATATATATATATATATATATATATATATATATATATATATATATATATATATATATATATATATATATATAGGGAGACTTTCTTGCGAGAACCATCTTATCTGCGAGAACTGACAGAACCACCAAAAACATACATGCACGCCTTTTAAAATAAAATAAAAATACATGCAAATCATCAATAATCGTAAGTATCCACCTATGTTCTTCAATATCATCATGAACTCATCCTCTTTTTTCACAAAAACCTTACACACGGCCGCAATATTGTCATTGCACGCCTTATAAGAACATACATGCACACCTTCAAAGAAAAATTTTGTATTTCCAATTACTTATCAAATTCTTTAGAACAACCATGTTTTTTTAAAAACATATATGTTGTTTTTAGAACATATGTGCAAAAATACAATTATTGAAGGCGTGCATGTATGTTTTTGGTGGTTCTGTCAGTTCTCGCAGATAAGATGGTTCTCGCAAAAAGTCTCACTATATATATATATATATATATATATATATATATATATATATATATATATATATATATATATATATATATATTGTGTGTGTGTGTGTGTGTGTGTGTGTGTGTGTGTGTGTGTGTGTGTGTGTGTGTGTGCGCGCGCGCATAAAGTAATCACGGATGCACGATTTTTATACTAATCACTAGATGAGAAGAAACAGATTGAAGCATACCTAACGCTTCTTCGCATCATGGAGATGGCACATCTCGACAACATGAAGGCTCTAAGGCATTTGATTTACTTGAAAGATGATCAGCCACCATTGTATGAGAGCTCTACAAAGACTCGAGTAGGTGTTCCTTGTTCAATTGCATCATTTTTATAAAACTTATTATGACTAAAAATCAAATTGAATAAAATTTGTCCATACATAGGTTGGCATCGAGATACTAAAGAAGAAGATTGTGTTGTTACTCATATCCGACCTTGACTTACCTCCAGAAGAGCTATCGGTTCTTGACCAAATGTATACGGAGGCAAGGCAAAACCCAACAAGGCCCGAAAGCCAATATGAGGTCGTTTGGATCCCGGTGGTGCCAAAGACAACGCCATGGACCGAAGAGAGCCAAATCAAATTTGAGGCACTGAGAAACATGATGCCATGGTATTCAGTGTATCACCCCTCGTTACTTGAACCAGCGGTGATCGAGTATATCAAGGAGGTATGGCACGTTAACCATAAACCATTGCTCGTCGTGGTGGATCCTCAAGGGAAGATTGTCAACACCAACGCGCTACATATGATGTGGATTTGGGGAAGCCTCGCTTTCCCATTCACTAGCCTGAGGGAAGAATCCCTTTGGCGTGAAGAAACTTGGAGAATCGAGCTCCTAGCAGATTCCATTGAGCCAATGATTTTTAATTGGGTATTGCACGTCTGACTTGATTACTTCAAATTTGAATTTTCATTTTTTATAGTCTAGTAAGTAAGTAAGTAAGTAAACTCCCAATACCGTCTTCCACGGGTTATGGGTCCCAATACCGTTACGGTGTATGGGGGAGGTTGAGACGTAGACATCCTTACCCCTACCTAAGGTAGAGAGGCTGCTTCCGGTTCTACCAAAGGTAGAAAGGACCTCCGGCCTTTTGTAGGGTGTGAGGATCGAACCCCTGACCTCTCGGTTGAGAGGCAAGGGGTTTTCCAACTGATCCAACCCTACTTGTTTCATTTTTAAGATCGCCGATAAAAAGTACATTTGTTTGTACGGAGGAGAGGACATGGATTGGATACGAAATTTTACGAAGACTGCACAAGAGGTGGCGCGCGCAGCCAATATTCCACTCGAGATGTTATACGTTGGAAAAAGTAACCCAAGAGAAAAAGTACGAAAAAACAATGATATAATCCGAGAGGAGAACCTTAGCTATGTTCTCCCGGACTTAAACCTAATATGGTTCTTTTGGGTTCGACTCGAAAGCATGCTTCACTCAAAATTACAACACGGGAAGTCATTCGACGATGACCCTATTCTAAGGGAAATCAATGTGATGCTCACATATGATGGCAATGATCAAGGGTGGGCTGTGATATGTCGTGGCTCAAACGAGTGGATGAGACGTAGTAATGGAGAAACGGTCTTAACTAGTTTTACTAACTTCAAAGATTGGCAAGTGAAGGCGGAAGATATTGGTTTTCTACCCGCGTTAAACGAACATCTTGAGGCAAATCAACCACCTCATCATTGCAACCGCTTGATCCTGCCAGGAACAACCGGAAGTGTGCCCGAAAGAGTGATTTGCGCTGAATGTGGCCGGCCTATGGAGAGGTTCTTCTTGTACCGATGTTGCACTGACTAAACTCATGTTATACATCTAAAAATATATATGTTGGTGAGTTTGTAACTTAGTGTGTATCTACTATACGTTTAAAAAACATATACGTTGTAACTTAGTGTATCTACTGTTGCTTTATTATGTTTGTGAACAAAGGCATTGTACCAAATTATATTCAAATAAATGGTTGTTGTGATTTGAATTCTAGTGATTGTCATGATTGGCAAATTTGATATGTTACTATAAAGTGTAAATCCACAATTTATCCTTATCATCATATATACTGTTAAAAGAGATGATAATTACTCAAGTATGAAAAATACTTGACACTATACTCCATAGCAAATCTTTGAAATGGAAGAAAAAAAATTAAAGTTGTTTTGTGAACATTTTCAGCTTATCTTGAGGTTATGTATATTTTAGTAAATGCAGGTAACAAAAGGCCCCTATAGCTCATGGTAGAGCGCCAGTCTTGTAAACTGGAGGTCTGTAGTTCGATCCTGCATGGGGGCATTTTTCTGATTTTTTTAATTTTTTATATCTTCTAAAATTTTTGTGAATCGTGTGTGTGTGTGTATGTGTATGTATATATATATATATATCTATATTATATATATATATATATATATATATATATATATATATATATACTAGATCCAAGGCCCGACCCGATGGGTCGGCTAGCTTTAAAAATTTTATTATACGATAAAATTAATAGTAAAATAAGTATGAACATGTAGTCACATCCATGAGACGAAAATGAATAAAATAAATATGCTATTATCAAGAAAATAATAACGTTAAACAAAACCTAACGTTCAAAATAACCGAATTACATATAGTTTTTAATCTATTATAGGGGTCTATTTGAATGTGCTTATGTAATGTTTGATTATCATAACTGCAAGTCAATAATCACATTGGTTTCAAATGTATAACCAAACACCGCCCATATCTTGCCAAAAATAATTACATAAGTTGGACTACCATAAGTTGGCCTGGGCAATTCATGGGCTTAAGACCAAACTCCTGCTTCTCATCAGCACTTGTGGTCGAGATGATGAAGACTTTCCTATTTTCTTTTCCGTGCTCCCTTCTTCCATCAGTCTTCTTTCTTTACCACTACATTATCTCTCCCTTTGACTACTAAGACTATCATCAAACACCTAATAGGCGATCACAAAAAACATATAATTTTTAGGAATGAGTAATGATAACTGAAACCAAAAGATAATCTATAGTTGGAACAAAAAAAGAAAAAATGAGTGGGTCGGTAGGGGTAGGATAAAGTGTGTGAAAGAAATACGGGTCACAACAGCCGATATGTTAGCAAGAGTCACAAAGAGTCGAGCCAGGTTTTTAAATGGTCATGTAGCACTTCTTAGTTCATTTTTTTTATAACTTTGACACATAATTAACGTATCACAACAGCTATATCATTAAAACAATATCTAATTTGTTTATATGTAGCAACTTAAGAAGTTGAAAACTTTCTATAAAAACACCTATGGGCGACTTTAAACCATCTTGACATGTTCAATTTTTAGGTAAATTTAAACATTCAACCTGTTAGAATCTAAACATATTCCAAACCAGCCTACTCCAACCAAATACGATGTACTTGACAACTCGAGTTCATGGTGTTACTGTACATGCAATATAAAGCTCCTACAACTAAAGTTCAACTTCACTGACATATAATTGCTGCAAGAGTTAAAAGACAAAAAAAGTGGATCATTTTTTAGAATACCTTCATTTGGAATAGCCATTTCCAATCATAGCTTAAAGTCGAAATCATATAAACCTTTAAATGATAAGTGATCTTCAGTTAGAACCATATCTCTTCATTCAGGCATTTCATCAAGCATTTACATATAATATTATAACTTACATAGAACTTATATCCATTTGTGAAGATTATGAACTTAAATTCACCACATCACCTGTTCACAAATCATAATTCATGATTATATATTAGAATGAACACGAAAAACATAAACTGAGTAAGTATAATCATTAGAAACTTTTCATAGGATTCAATGTCCATGCTATCTCAGGTGTCTTGCACATACATTTGAACTTTTTCCGAGGATTTGATATCGCTATATTGTTCTTCCATGTTAATCAACTTACCTGCATTTTTTTCTTTGTCCTTCTTAACTGCACATACCAAATGACAAAAAACATTAGTTAACCAACACATGCTATAACATGTTTAGAAAAAAATTAAGCGCCATTAGAAAATGTAACAATTAGATTATACAATGTCATATGACCATCTTAAGAATTGGTAGTGGTGGAAAATTCAACTCAAGTATATATGAATACATCGATTTAATTAGCTGCTGAAATGAGCTTTCTAAACATCCCCGAATACCAGCATGTCACAGTTAAATAAATATAATCTATACAAACAGACGCTATAAGCACAACTAACGGAAGTATATATGAATACATCAATTTAATTAGTTGCTGAAATGAGCTATCTAAACATCCCCGAATACCAGCATGTCACAGTTAAATAAATATAAGCTATCCAAACAGACCCTATAAGCACAACTAACGGTTAATTAGGATTTGAAATAAGCTATAGAACAACTCCTAATCAAGGTATTACATCATTAATACGCACAGTTTAAAATAGTCCTTAATAAGCAGTAAGCTATCTAAACAACCATTTATCATATCATAATCAGACACGAGGCTATCGAAACAACCACTGATTACTGATTAGACGTCCCTTGATTAATGTTTCCCAAACTTAATCTTCTACTTTTTCTCTAAATATAATAAACTGGTAAATTACAAATAACATGAAGGATCAAATCCATTGTATGAATACCTGAACTAAATCGTTTAAGTTAGATTACAGAAATAATAGTTCACGTAACATATAAATAATTTATTAACCACTGTTATTCTGCTAAGAGCACAAACTAATAGAGACGTGTTCTTTAACTCAGATTTGAACATGCAATGCGAAAGTAGAGACAATAAAATAAAAAAAACTTTGAACCTGCTGAAATCGCCGAACACGTGTCAAACCGGTAAATGCACCACTGGCTTCATTGCGATGAAGCACTCCAAAGTCAGCTATACGAAGTGGAAGTTCTGCAAAATGGAAATACATTAATTATGATTAGAAACAGAATAATATCATAGTAATTAGGATTTAGGATGCATCACTTGTTACAAACATATTCAAAACAATAAAAAGGTAACCTTAGAATAAGATATTTTTATATAAGAAGACTGACCTCTGTAAGAACGGACTCTGTTATCCAAGATCAAGCAATGGCCTGGCCAATTCATGGGCTTAAGACCAAACTCCTACTTCTCTATCTGCATAGAAAAACAATGCAACGGCTTAAATTCTCATTTAATAGTAACGTTATTAGATCCTTAACTGTTTTCTGTGTTCTCATTTAATAGTAACGTTATACCAGATCACACAAGAACCGTCTGCATAATTTATTCAATAGAAAGTAATCGGATGCTATGACCATAATAATTGCAACTGGTATCCCAACAGTTTGTAACAAAACTATTAGTTTTTTACACAAACGAATACCATGATACAATGAAATTCAGCAAAATAATGTTGAAATCATTCAATCCGTTTTTTGCATTTATATCCAAATAATTTGTTTCAAACCATTCAATGCATGCTTTACATTCTACATACGTATATCAGTACCCAAAAAAAAGAAAAAAAAAAGTTGAGTCTCAGATTAGTCTATGAACTCACCTATTGTCGATAGCCTCCTATATATTCCGACCATCCAAACTTGTCGGGCCGCCATCATCAGTTAGGAACCAATTTTGAAGATAGTAACTATGAATTTAGAGCCAGAAAAATTCATCATTCATTACCTAAAAGCTAAACAAATAAAAAATAGAAAAATAGACAAATAGGTTACAGTACATTTTTAGTGGCACGGCGTTGAAGAATGTTGTATAATTCAATAGGCTTGCAATAAACCGTAAGGCTTTCCTCATCTTCTGTTTGTTCTTCCTCAGATAACTGATCAACACGAATGTCCAGGTCTCTGGAGTAACTGCAAATAAAAGCAGAATTCTTATTCCGTGAGTCCATCCATAGACGTTTAAAAATTGCTTATTTGTCCAAAAAAATGGCCTAAAATGCAAGATAACATACTTGGCTTCACGAGAAACTAAAGGTATCCCTGGCATTCTTGTTAAACAATTCCAAATCTCAAACTCATTGCAATCTGCACCTCTCCATGGTCACTTTTGGCCCCTGCAGACCTGTATTTAATAAATGCAAATAAGTAGATGGTAAAATGAGCATTACACGTCATCAGTTTGACTATAGAAGACTCAATCATCAACCTTAAGAACAACCGGATGTTGTGCCAATTCGGATGCCAGTGGACCATGTGGTCTTAAAAGGACTGATCTAGCAATTACACCCTTTTGCCGCTGTCCTAATGTTTGGATAAATCAATCAGAATCCCATCACTTTTCATTAGAAGGACTGGTTATTTAAAGTCATATAATCAGATTCATACCAGCAGTGACAAAAAGGATTATGCAAGGGTAAAACAACATAACTGATTTACCGCTATTTTAACTGGATTTCAGACTTTTGTTCCGGTTCCAAACTGTCAAAATGTCTCATTTTTCACTGAGTTTTGGTCATTTGATTTGTTTTTTTATAAAGAAAATTTTCCAAACATTCAAACATCTATTTATTCGAATATTAAAACTTAAAGTAGATACATACATTATTTTCTACAGCCATTTTTAGCTGCAGATTTTTATTGATCATAGTATCACATAACTATGTTCAAAATGCACATACAAACACCATCTAATCAGCAGACATGATCAATCACCAATTCATTCCTGTAGTTTGTGGAGTGTGTCCTACCACCATTGCCTTCGCGCCAACTACTTGTAGTGTGCTGTCAAGAATAGACTGTATCTTTGGAACAAACATGTTTTAGTTTTAAGAGATGTGCATTTAGTAATCGTATAACATCAATAAGTTCTGGATTCATGAATTTTAAGTCACCTGAATTTGCGTACCTGTTCAATATGATAGTCTTCTAAATCATCGGTATCTCTAGAGTACAAACGATTCCACACAACACTATCGTAGCCTCTGGTAGCTATGAAAGGTATTTGTGACTCAGCGTCATCTTCTTCACTAACATTAGTCATCCATTTAGATACCTCATCGTTTATCCTCTCTATGCCATAGGTGACTGCAACACAACCAAGAATTCAGCATGTATTCCCTTAATGAAACAAATCGCACCAAGTAGATATGGCAAAATGGGTAACGGGTCAAAGTGGATATCTTTTTCAGCAAGCAACATTTCCATTTAATCAAAATTTTATCTTAAGGTACGTCTTTGCCTATTGCTGCCTATTAACATTCATTACAATATATTGATAAAATAAAAGTCATGATCTACATGATTCTCCTATATAGACTAAGTAGAACAAACGCAATCTTTGATTGACTACTTAGTCTAACTCTATGAATAACACTCTCAATAGAGTTGGACTAAGTCCAAGAAGAAGAAACTTGCTCGCAAGGAGACTGCGGCAGGATCAGGTATGACTTTTTTTTTTTTTTTTTTTTTTTTTTTTTTTTTTTTTTTTTTTTTTTTTTTTTTTTTACCGCTTATGTTGTCTTTACTAACATACGTTTTGTTTTTGTCTTTTAGGTGATCCTCCCGCAGAAGACCCTCCGCTTATGAGCTGCATGATGAGTCGGGGTCCGAATTGGTGAGTTTCAGACCTCATACGGATTCTGATATTATGAGGAATGCAACTGTCCTCACCTCTTCTTCCAACACCCCTAGCCATGAACATTCCGAGGGTAGGGGTTCTGAGGCACCTCACACGGACCATACCGAGTCTGTGCATACTGAAACTTCAGGCCCCTTTCTTGAGATGCTGGGTCAAGGTCATGAGGAGGGTACGTCCGAACATGTTGAGGGTTTGAATGTGTCATCCATTCGTGCTGAGGATGAGGAGGAAAAGTTAAGTAACTCCGAGGATTTCTATCAGTCCATCTCAGTTGACACCGCGAGGCCTCCTCTACTTATGTCCCCAAGTGGTTGCCCATCAATGGTTTTAAGATGGATGATCCTTGTTGGGTTATGAAGATGCTGCTGCTATGAAGGTTATTCTGCTGCTCATGGTTTTAATGGAAATTATACTAAGTATGATTCTGTTGCCAAGCTTAATCATTCTGATGCTAGTATATTTATTCTGCTGCTGATGATATCTAACGAGTAGTGAATGTTGATATAAATAATGCCTAAACATGTTATTAATATTTTTCGATATCCCTACCTTTTGTTAATCACAAAATGTATTGGGCTATAAAAGTCAAAGTACTGCTACTCAAGTCAAAGTACTGCTATTCAATTAAAGTACTGCTGCTCGTTAAAGGACTGCCATGCAAATAGTTTAAGGACTAATGTGTAATTCTAGAATATTCATATTAGATTAGAGTTATAATTAGAATTTACTTGTCGTTCAAGTATTGTAAACCGACTAGGGTTTTCCTTGTGCTTATAAAAGGATCCCTAGGTTGGCATTAGAGATATATGTGTTTTTAGAGAGACAAGATATAGTCGATTAGTGATATACGATTATTAGAGTTTAGAGTTTGTTAGTGAATCTGTGTAAGAAAGCAGGTTCAAGGTTTTAATAATATTCAAAATCGTTTATTAAATTCTTCTTAGCTTTGTTGAAGTAGATTCCGCATACTTAGCAAAGTATATCAGTGTTTCACCATTAATAGTTTTGAATTCATTCAAAGTTGTTAAACCGTAGACAAGCTACAAGTTAGTTTGGTCAGAGTATAATCGATCCAACAAGTTGTATCAGAGCTTGTGTGGAGACTCTGATTAAGAAGAAACTCTTAAAACCGATTTATCAACAAACCCTTGACAATGACGACTGAGGCTGCACCTATTCCATCCATCACCTCACTCAGAATTCCTATCATCAAGAAGGGAGAATATGATCTCTGGAGTATGAAGATGAGGCAGTACCTTGCTATTACTGACCATGCTTTATGGGATGTAATTGTCAATGGTAATGTTGTTCTTGATGAACCTCTACAAGTTGAAGGACAACCCAAACCACCTCAACCAACCCTACCAGCAGCTACAAAGAGAAATCAAGATAAGGCTCTCAACATACTGCTGTCTGCTATTCCTGATGGACACCTATTGAAGTTTCATGATGCTAAGGATGCAAAACAATTATGGGCTGCTATCAAGACAAGATTTGGAGGTAATGATGCTTCAAAGAAGATGCATAGAAACTTATTGAAGCAGCAATTTGAAACCTTCACTGTTGGAGAGAGAGAAAGTCTTGATGCTGCCTATGACAGATTCCAAAACCTACTTAGTATGCTAGAACTATATGGAGCAGAGGTATCTGTTGAAGATGCAAATTTGAAGTTCTTAAGGAGTTTGCCATCTGTCTGGCATGTGGTTGCTACTATGATTAGAGGCCAACCTGGATTGGAGTCTATGGACTTTGATGATCTCTATAACAATTTGAAAGTCTACGAGCAAGAGATGAATGGTCACAGTTCTCAGAAAACTCACAACATAGCTTTTGTATCTTCTGAAAACAGAAGCAGTACTTCCACTAAAAGTACTGCTTATCCTTCTCAAAGTACTGTTGGTGAGTCACAGCATGTTTGCACAACCACAACTACCCCCAACCCATCACCAACAAACAACACCAATTCTGATGAAATTGTATGTTCCTTCTTTGCACAACAAGCCACTTTACCTGTTACCTATCAAGAAGACTTGTTGCAGATTGAAGAAGATGCTTTAGAAGAGATTGACATAAGATGGCAAGTAGCTATGATCATGCTAGGATCAAGAAGTTCATGAACAAGACAGGAAGGGGAATTGATCTCAAAGCCAAACAAGGTATAACTTTTGACAAATCTAAGATTGAATGTTTCAATTGTCAAAAGCTTGGACACTTTGCAAGGGAATGCAAGTTTGCAAAATATCAGGCAAACAGGATGATTGAACAACCCAAGGTTGAAAGAAAGGAGGTTCCTATTACTGAATCACAACCAAAAGCTTTGGTGGCTCAAGAAAATTTAGCAGAGATTGACTGGAGTGCTGAATTTGATGATGAACCTGTAACATATTCTATGGTTGCAATGGAAGAGTTTGATTGGGGCACAGCTTTTGATGAAGAACCTGGATATGCTGCTTTGGAATCAAGAGATGGTCTTGGAAGCTTTGACTGGAGCATGGAGGATGAAGATGAACCTGTTCAGATTGCTATGGTAGCCACTTCACCAAGTTCATCCAATGTCTCTGAGGTATGCTCTAAGTGTAATAATGTTTATCAAAAGTTGCTTAAAGATTATGTGACTGAAAGAGATAATTGTAGAACAGCTAGGTCTGAAGTAGCTGGTTATCAATTAACTTTAGAGTCAATGGAAGCCAAAATATTAACACATGAAAATAATGAAATGGCTTGGGCAGAAAAATATGAGCAACAGGATTATCAATTGAAATTAAGTGAATGGAAGTTAGGATGTAAGGTGTCTGAATTAGAAAAGATTACTAAGGAAAGAGATACTTTGTTAGAAAGACTTGCTAGTATTAAACAGGCTGGTCTATCACATGTTCAATTTGTTGAAAAACAAAGAGTCATAAACAGTAGAGCTGGACTAGGTTATGGTGTAGATAGTAGCTCAGATGAGACCTCACCTAGTGATAAGGAAGAGACCCCACCTAGTGCTAAGGAAGAGATTCTACCTAGTGATGATGACCTTACAAGCTCAGAAGAAAATACATCTAGGGATGAGGAACCAATTAGTGAATCACCTCCTGAGTTTAAGAAAGATAAGGAGTACCATTCAGTTCCTCCACCCACTGGTCAGTTTCAACCTGTTAGGACAGATGTTTCTCGCTATGGTGTAGACAACCTAGAGTTTAGGAAGAAGCTTAATGGTAGAATTAGTTCTGAGAAATCTAAGAATGATTTTCAAAGGGGTAATGATCAAAAGTTTTCTACAGCCTTTCAAAAACAAGCAGTACCTCCAAAAACTTTTCAAAGTACTGCTGGACATTCAGCAGTACCTCCAAGAGAAACTTTTCAAAATACTGCTTACTACAGGAAACCTTTTAATCATAGAAGAGGATTTGGGAATATGGAGAGAAAGTTATGTTATGTATGCTATAGTCCTGATCACCTGATTAAGCACTGTGACTTTCACTCAGAATACTTAAGTCAGTTTCCAAAGAATAGACCTCCCACTCATAAGCCAAGAGAGACTAGACCAGTTTGGAATCACTCAAATAGGGTCAACCATAGTAACTTCTCAAAAGACTATAGGTACCCTCACCAGAAAAGAATGTTTTCCAAATCACCAGTACCTTCACAATCTGATAAGTCTCAAGAAGTACCTTCACCAAGGACTGATAAGTTTTCACCCACTCATGGTACTGCTCATACTTTTTCACATAGAAGACCTAAGAGATTCAATTCATATAAAAAGTCTTCCACCTCAAGCAGAGTACCTAGCTCAGAGAAACCTAAGGTCAAACGAAATTGGGTTAAGAAAGAAAGTACTGATGGGGAACAAGAAGTACTTTCATCAGATAAGGGTGAAACAGGGAGTGTTGTTGATATTGCAACACTGGACATGGGACCAACTCAAATAATCATTGACCATGCCTTTAAAACCAGTGGAGATTACATACTGAAGGAATTCAAGTATGTCACTCCACAAGGGGAACACAAGTCAGTAATGGCTTGGGTTCCTAAAAGAAACTAACCTTTTTCTTTAATGTGCAGGGCAACCCAGAGGAGGAGCTTAAAGATCATATTATTGTTGATAGTGGTTGCTCTGGCAGCATGACAGGGGACAAGGAGATCCTGTCAGACTTTAAGGCATATTATGGAGGAAGAGTTGCATTTGGTAATGATCCTGATGGAGGAAGAATCACTGGCAAAGGAACAATCAAGGCTGGATGTATTGATTTTGAGAATGTTAGATATGTAAAGGAGCTCAAGTTCAACCTATTGTCAGTATCTCAAATTTGTGACAAGAAGTATCCAATTCTGTTTACTGATACAGAATGTCTCATTCTCTCACCTGAGTTCAAATTTGTTGATGATCATTTGGTAACATTGAGAGTACCAAGAACCAATGATGTATACAGTTTAGACTTAAAGAGTCTCAATTCTGCTGGAAGAGCAACATGTTTAGTAGCAAAGGCATCATTGGAAGAAGCACATCTGTGGCACAGAAGATTAGGTCATGTTAATTTTAAGAACATCAACAAGCTGGTCAAAGGAAATTTAGTTAAAGGTTTACCTTCCAAAACATTCAGGGCTGATCATTCATGTTTGGCTTGCAAGAAGGGTAAACAACATAAAGCTTCATGTAAGAAGCTTGGGGAAAGAGATATTAGAGAACCTTTGGAGTTGCTACACATGGATCTGTTTGGACTAGTTTCAGTAGAGAGTTTAAACAAGAAGAAGTACTGCTTGGTTGTGACAGATGATTGTAGCAGATTTAGTTGGGTCTTTTTCTTGGGATTTAAAGATGAAACCTTTGATG